>WSTH01001621.1:0-11557 GCA_019616345.1 Ceratobasidium sp. 395
GAGCCAGCCTGAAGTGTGCAATTGTACTTTATGCAGATCTCAGGACCAAGGCTGCGGGCGCAGTGCGAACTGCAGCATCTTGGGGTCTGTTTCTCGCACAGTGTGTGATTCTTTGGTTTGAGAGCGCTCCCCAGTAGGACATACACACATGTTATATGGCCCCATGAGCTTCTTTCTGCCTTGCAACTAACTCCAGTGCGTAGAGCATGCTCATTTACCCCGTCTGAGACTCACAGCTTGTGGCCAGGTGCGCATGCACCTCAGGAAACAGCCAGAAAACATTTTGATGCATAGCTTGATCTTAATCAGCTTGTTACACACCACATGCTGAGCAGAACAACATGATACAACCAGGCATAGCCAAGCTGGCTCAGCTCATGCAGCCCAGAAACAATGGGCTCCACAGGATGGCTTAGTCAGGCAGTATGGTCCAAGTAAGGTTATCAGCTATGCCTACCTCAAAATTGATCGTAAAAGAAGCTGCACTGTTGGAGGCATGTCTCACCCAGCCATGGTCCCAACATGTTCAAGAAAGCTGAGAATGCAGCCAACAAGCATGGCTACTACCAATCAGAGTCTCAGCTTACATGAGCATAGTACTGACATGCTGAAACACTTGCATGAGTGTTGCACGTTTTTTACAATCAATTTTGGGGCATACTGTACATCAACAGCTTCAGCTTTACTGCCTGGCCCCTGCACAACCTAACGCATAAGGACCGGCCCTAGGTCTGAGAAGACGCTCACCAATCAACATGTAAGGCAACCAGGGCCAAGATAGGCAAGAAACCTGTGCTGGTGTATGCTGATGAGTCAGAGTCTTACATTTTGGAAACTGACGCTTCTGGGAACTCCCACAGGGTGGTGCTTGCTCAACGGCGATCTGACGCACGCTTGCCCCTTATAACTTTCCCATTCTCCAGTTTCTTATCGTCCAAGCTGAACCATGACACCCATGACAAGGACCTCTTGGGTATTGTACGCTCCTTCAACCGGTTGCGCATACCGTCAGGAGATACTGAACAGCCTGTCAATGTTCTGACAGATCATAAAAGTTTGGAATACTGGAATGAGGCAAGCACTTCTCACCAAAGGCATGCTCGTCGGCATATGCTCCTGGCGTGTTAAGACTTTGCAATCGCACACCGGTCCGGCAAGTAGTCTGAGAAGCTAGACGCTCTGTCAAGGTGCGCAAGTTACGCTGAAAGGAAGCCAGTGCCCCAGACAATGCTCCCTGAGTCTGTGTTCCTTGGCGTCAGAGAAAATGTGGTGGTATCATTCACCCAAATTGAGTGAAATTCACCCAAATTAAGGGTTTTAGCACTTAACTACCCCCCCCCCTTTTCATTTAGCTAAATTTACTTAATTTACCTGGGGGAGTCCTCAATTTAGGTAGATTTGGGTAAGTTTACCCTGGATTCAGGAATTCTAATCGCCTCAGATCAGTCTCAAACCACTTTTTTAGCCCAGTAGTGCATGCGGGGAGTGCTTAGGGAGTGTTTGGTGGCTTCTGGCCCCTGATTTATGCAATTTAGGTTGATTTAGCTGAATTTAGCTAATGGCCTGGATAGCCTAAATTCAGCTAAATTGAAACCCCAGATCTTGATGAAAGGGGAGGTTTTTCCTGACGGGCTGTGCTGCCAAAATCTCCACTTCTATCATGAATCACATCCAGCATGCTCTACCAGATGACCCTAGTCTTCCGCTTGTGATCTCCGCCACCTCTGCCCCTCAGTGTTTTCATGAGACCATCGCCGTCAAGCTCAAGGACTACACTATGGAAGGTGACCTGCTGTTCTACCAAGGCAGGTTTGTTTCCTTTCATGAGCCTGTATCCTGACACTACTACTGTTTGGCTATGCAGCTCCAGGTCAACCACTACGTGGACTACAGGTATGTGTTAAAATCTTCAGGAAGTTTGGTATACCACACCATCTGTAAACTGAGCAGTCGGTGGGGGAAAGCAGGCATGATGAAGATTGCGGTGGCAAGCGTGCATGATTGAAAAGGTAACAGAGTGACAATTGAGGAATCAGGGACAGGCCATGTTAGACGTCCTGATGGTTTCCTTAGAATATATGATGTAAGGCTACTTCGTCTGCTCAGCTATGATTTCTTCTTTCTAGTTTCAACTCTGAGATTCAATTGGCCAACTATGGGACATCATCAAGGTTCTGGTAGCAGATTTCTTGTACCAGTTCTTCAACGGTCAGACTCACATGATCCTCACACTCATAGATTCACATGGAGATATGTGTGACACCTGTTTTGTGTCCTGATACGTTTCGTCAGCATCAGACAGATTCCAGGTCAAGCTGTTGGCTGTAAGCAAGTGGCATACTATGGACCAAGGATGTGTCCAGGTGCGTTGGTTTCATCAAACTTCATTGACATACAGCTGATGTGTTACAGTGTACCCTCTCAACCAAGGAATGGGTGCATGTGCTCTACCCACCTGATGTGTGCTGTGCATCAACTGTACATGCCAAGTAGTAACATGTCATGATCCTTGATTAAGACATCCATGTGTCTCTTCCCCCTCCTGCATGTGCCGTGTCCTGTAGCCTGTTTGCTTGTACTCCTTTGGGTATGTCGCTTCTGCTCCTATGTTTCTCTGCTCCCTTGATTGCCGTCGCTTTGTGTGCTGGTGCATGCATCGCTTAGATGTGTCTGTATCTGTTCTCGCTTCCTGCTGGCTTGTACTCGCTTAGTGCACCGCTTAGCTTCTTGATTTGTAACGTCTGCAATACATAAATCTTGTGAAATGTTCTGGTTAACCCCAAGAACAAGTGATCTCGTTGTTTTCCTAGTCTACACACCCTGGTGCATTCTCTAAGACATTTGGAGCTGCCTGGGATCATTTCCCCATTCACAAGTTCATTTCTCAACGGGTTGTGACATGACACCACACCTGCACATAGGCCACTGGACGGACTTTGCGTTTGCACTTGCTTTACCTCCATATCAAGGTTACTCTAACTCACTGATTTCCATCCTGTTGGCTTGTGCTAGACAGTATGTGACTCCATTAGTACAAGCTCCAAACTCTGTCTCAGAAGTAGTTTGTCCCGGAAACATGTATGAGTATCCCGGTCTGCCTCACATTAAGTTTGTACATGACTCCTTGCCTGTGCCTACATTGACCTTCCTTACTGTGGCAACCCGTCGAGAAGTGAACTTGTGGACGTGGTTTCGAGTGTTTGACAACTTCATATGATACAGATTTGGCTCAACAAAGTAGAGGAGGGGGCAACGACAAGGTTAATCGTTTTTGGGGGTAACCAGAACAATTCACAAGGTTTATATATTGCAGACATCACAAATCAAGAAGCTAAGCGAGCACTAAGCGAGTACAAGCAAGGAGGAAGCGAGAACATATACAGACACATCTAAGTGAAGTGTGCCCCAAGCGCCCGAGGCGTCAGCAAGCAAGCGAGCAGAGAAACAGTGGAGAAGAGGCAACATAAGCAAGTGAATACATGCAGACAGACTACAGGATATGGCACATGCAGGAGGGGCAAGGGAAACATGTGTCACAACCCGTGAGGAAGTGAACCCGTGGATAGAGTTCTGAGTACTTGGCAGCACCCAATGTCTTAGAGATTGTTCAACCGAGTGAAGAAGAGGGAAATGACGAGGTGAATCGTTCTTGCGATTTAACTAGAACAATTCACAACGTTTATGTATGTTGCAGAGAACAGCTAAGTAACAACTAAGCGGGCGACAAGCGAGAAGAGCAACAAACACATTTAGGCGTCGCTTGTACAAGTGTACCAAGCGACGGCAAGCAAGCGAGACAAAACACGAGACATACAGGCGAGGATTAAGCGCCACAAGTAAGAGAATTTTCAAGCGACAAGACAGCCAAGCGGGAAGACATGGCACATGAGGGAGGGGCATGAAAAAAATGTCTTGATCATAGGATCATGACAACATGGGTGTCTTGATCAAGGATCATGACACTCACCACAGCTGAATCAACCATTATGTTGGAAACCCAAAATTCCAATAAGGTGACCAATCGGTCATGATCCTCTGATCAAGATATATTTTCTCTTTTGCCCCTTCTTCATTCCCCTTTTCGCTCTCTGCCTTGCTGCCAGTTCCCATTGCCTCATGTTTGCATCCTCGTATATTCTTGCTTATGCTCGCTTGTGCTGCCTTGTGATATCTCCCGCTTGCTTGCCGTCGCTTCTTGCGCCTGTGCATGCAATGCTTGGGTGTGTTTCCCTTTCCTCTTGCTTGCAGCTGGCTTGGTCGTACCTTATGACTTGTACACTGTTTTCGTTGTACTTGGCTATAATATATATACAGCGTGAATCGTTCTAATTGACCCCAAGAAGGATTCACCTCCATGTTTCCCCATTTCTCACTGTGTTGAACAACCCCCAAGCCATTGGAGTGGTCAAGCGCTCAAAACCACATTCACAAGTTTACTTCCTCACAGGCTGTGACATCCTGGAAGATGCTCCTGTACCCATCTCTTCCCACTCTGCTCAGACTCATTTTTCCCACTGCTCCCACCAAATGTCTCGCCCCTACACATCAACTCCACCACCAGCGCCCAATATACCTCCAGCTGCTGCCCCAGACCCTTGCAGTGGCTGGGCAACAACAACTTCCCACGGTGCCCACCGATGCCTGCCATAATGGGACGGGCATGTACATTCACGGACTAAGGGGTTTTTGCGTATCCTGTCCCAGGGGATTTCCACTTGGTTGACTTCAAAGTGAGCCTTTTTCCAAGACCCTGCGCAGGGCGCTGGACTACCACTGGCTCCATATCATCACCTGTAACCCCAGACAGCCCCCACTGCAGTCTCAGTGTCATGTAGACGTGTCATGATTCTCCGATCACGACATGCTAGTTCCCTTGCCCCACCTTCAGGTACTTTGTCGTCCTCTGACTTGCTGGCAATTCCCATTGTCTCTTGTTGGTATCCTCGCTTGGTCTCGCTTTTCTTGCCTTGTGTTTCCCCTCGCTTGCCTGCCATTGCCTGCAGCGCCTGTGAAGCAACACTCAGATGTCTGCCTCCTTCTTCTCGCTTGTATGTCATGATCCTCTGATCAGGACATCTCTTCTCCCTTTCCCCCTGCCATTTCCCTTGTTGCTACTTGCCCTGCTGGCAGTTCACATTGCCCTATGTCTCCTTCCTCGCTTATTTTCGCTTGTTCCCGCTTGTTTTGCCTTGTGATATCTCTCGCTTGCTTGCCGTCACCTCTTGCGCTTGTGCAAGTGACGCTTAGATGTGTTTCCTCTTCTTCTCGCTTATAGCTTGCTTAGTTGTACCTTGCCACTTGTACACTGCTCACTTACCACTTTGCTACAACACATAAACCTTTTGAATCGTTCTGGTTAACCCCAAGAACAATTCACCTCGTACTTTCCCCATCCTACACACCTGAGAGCATCCTCTAAGACATTTGGAGTTGCCTGGGTTCACTCCTGCACTCACAAGTCCACTTCCTGTTGGGTTGTGACAAGTCGCCTGATTCGTGATGTACTTAATATATGAAAATTGTATCTATCTTGATTGATCCAACAAACAATTTACCTCGTCTTAATTTTACTGTACACTCTGCAGTGCAATCCTTGAGACATTTGGAATAGGTCAACCTTATCCACTGGATGATTTCCCGTGAGGGCTAGATAGGCTTTAAGCTATCCTAGACCGCTTCCAGCCAGTCCATTAGGCAGCCAATCCACTGCAGGCCACGACATAGCCACATGTACATACAACATAGATTGATGTACATTGACAGTTCGGGTGTGCGGCGGGACTTGGCGGGCGTAGAGCAGGCTGGTTGTCGGCATGCAACATGGAGTGGACTGGGGACGGCGGTCGAGTGAGCAGTGTGCAAGGCCGGCAATATTGTACACGGGGGTAGTTTTGCAACAGCATGACAACAGCACATATACCAGAAAAACACATGGATGGGTGAGCATATAGCTAGGAGTTCGAAAATCCAGCTGTGGAGCCGACACAGCCCCAGCTGTCAAAGCCAAAACCAATTTTAGGCTACATGCTTTCCTGTCCGTGCGTTTTTGCAGGTACATGCACTGTTCTCATTCTGCAAAACTACCCCCGTGTATGGTCTTGCCAGCCTTGCACATTGCTTACTTGACTGTCGTCCCCAGCTCACTCCGTGTCGCAGGCTGACAATCAGCCTGCTCCACGCCTGCCAAGTCCCGCCGTGCCCCTGAGCTGTCAAAGCATCTCAATCTATGTTGTCTGTAAATGTGGCTACGTCGTGGCCTACAGTGGCTCAGCTGGCTAATAGACCCGCTTAGAGCGGTCCAGAATCGCTCAGAGCCTATCTAGTCCTTACAGGAAATCATCGACATACTCACCAAATCACTTCCTGTCAGGTTGTGACAGCCATGCCCTTTGTTTGCTACACATGACCTTGCAAGAAGATTTCTCACACTTGATGTCCGGGGTCCCATAGGTAGTATAAGTATCATTCTTTGTTCTGGGCCTCGCATTTTTGAATATAAATGACCACAAGCCCCAGCTGTGTAAGGTCTTGTGTTTATGCACAAGTGGCAGAGCGGGACTGAAGTGGATCAAAATGTGTGATGTGAATATGATCTGGCTCAGACCCAGAGTCTACCAACTGTCTCCGGTACTTTAGATCTGCTTTCCAACCTCGCTTCATTCACTTCATAAGCAAATCTTGACATGCAGCTTCAATATTCCCTAGATGGTTATCTGCAGACAGGAAGAATATTAGACAGGTGACATCTTGAGGGTGATTCTCAGCAAAGTGTTCAACTCAGCATTGAGAAATAGGTTCTCCAATTCCAGCCCTACAGAGTTTGCTATGGCTTCAACGGGTGGGGGCTGCTTAGACCTGGTTCTGTCAATTCATTCATCAACGTGTTCAGCATCTGTCCCTCTTCAGGTGTGTCATCCTTAGGGATTGTGTAGTATGTCCAGTCAACAGGACAGTATTGACTCAGTCAATCAGAGAATGTGTGGACGGGTTCATAAGTAGGTCCAGCCAGCTTACCATCTCTTGTAGTTTCTGCAACTGTCACCACAGTGCTGCATACCAGTGATTAAGATATATACATTTGGCCCTTCGCAAAGATTGCAACATAAGCAATAACTGTTTTCTTCGCAAAATTTTATGTCAAGATCTCAACATAATGACATCTTTCAATAGCAGCTTTTGGCACTGGTAGGCGTCATGATCCTCTGATTAAGACATCCTAGTTCTTTTGCCCCTCCTTCAGTTCCCTTGTCGCACTCTGCCTTGCTGGCAATCTACATTGTCTCTTGTTTGTCTTGTTTGTATTCTCGCTTAGTCTCGCTTCTTCTCGCTTTTCTTGCCTTGTGTTTCCCCTCGCTTGCCTGCCGTTGCCTCCTGCGCTTGTGCAAGTGACGCTTAAATGTCTTCTCCTTCTTCTCGCTTGTAATTCGCTTAGTTGTGCCTTGTAACTTGTACACTGATCGCTACAATATATATAGTGTGAATTGTTCTGGTTAATCCCAAGAACGATTCACCCCACCGTTTCCCCATTCCTCACTGTGTTAAACAACCTCTAAGACATTTGGAGTTGTTAAACACTCAAAACTACATCCACAAGTTCACTTCCTCATGGGTTGTGACAGTAGGGCACCTTGATTCCAAGCTCTTTATTTGGGAGGAACTGCACTGTCGCTTCAACTCGTGGAACCTTTGAGGAGACCTTGTGAACATCAATGGGATGCTTACGAGCCATTTGGGTGCTCATTCCAATAACAGGCCCCTTTGCTCCCGCTGGTTTCATACAACAGATTGCACAATACCAGACACTGCATTTGACCAGGAGCTTAAAATCCAACCTTCTCAGATTGTGATCAGTAAGTAGAGCCAAGTGTGGTGTTGCCTGCTCTAGGATGAGTCTATTGTTGATCGTTATGGCCGTTTCCTTCTTCTGCTTTTTTTGCTTCTTCTTTGCTCTTTCAGATGTTTTTGGCTGGGAGTGTGGACAGCTTGTTGGATGATTCTTCTTATGCAATCCCTTTCTCTTCCTGTTCTGATTTGCACACATGTTGGCTATTGTGTTTTAATCAGAATCACTTTTATCAGACTTGAGGAACTCGAGCCCAGTAGCTTGTTCAGATATTCCTCTGATTGTTGAGGTAGCCATGCACAGGAGCAATCTTGGGGTTGACACATTGTTTAGCTAGGCTCAGATGACATCTTATGAGTACTCTTGAACAGTGTGCAAATGGTTTACAGGTTACCTGAGTATCGTCAAACAATAACAAACCATGCTGATATGTATAAGAAACCCCAATAATCTCGAACCTTCAGCCTATGAGGCCACGCGTATGGAAAGCTGACAGGTGGTTCTGTGTTCAAATTATGCTTTTCTGAATGTCACCATCCGTCGTGCAACTACTGACTGTCATTGCATGCACACTGCTCGTGTTACTCCAACAATGTATTCAATGTCCACAGAGCACATTGTTTGAGCGCACATAGCGGCAATGTCACAACCCGTGAGGAAGTGAACCTGTGAGTGTAGTTTGAGTGCTTGGCAAGTCCAAATTTCTTAGAGCTTGCTCAACACAGTGAAGAAGGGGGAAACAACAAGATGAATCGTTCTTGGGGTTAACTAGAACTATTCACAATGTTTATATACTCCACAGACTACAAATCAGGTAACTAGGCAAGTACTAAGCGGATACAAGCAAGCGGGAAGTGAGGAAACATGTGGACACATCTAAGCGACACTTGCACAAGCGCACAAGGCAACGGCAAGCGAGCGGAGAAATAAAGCAAATAAGCGAGAACAAGTGAGAGCATATGACAAAGACACGGAACTACACTTGGAACAGAGAGCGGACAAAGGAGGGGCAAGAGGATTGAGATGTCTTGTTCAGAGGATCATGTCAGGCAACCGCTTCACACTAGTCTCATCAAATGTCTACTGTTTGCGACTGATTGCAATTGATGGAAAACTGCATCCAAAACCACAGTCAGATGCGTGCACAAAGACATCTAGCCGAGTCAGGAGCCAGAGTGTAACACATGCAATTTTCAAACCTGGACATGTCATAGTACACTACTCATATTTCCTATCTGATGCTCTAAGCTCAACAAATGCTGAAGATTGTTTTGCATCAGACTCCCTCAGGAACAGCAAGGTCTGTGACCATGAAAGTCGCTTCTTGCTAGTCCACCAATATTGTGTTTACGCCGTGTACACGTGAGTATACGCGTTAATCTATTCTTTCAGGGCATTCTTTTGGCAGATGATAGTTCAAATGTAATTTTGATAAGCATGTTATAAATTCGGATACTACATGCAAAAAATGTACATAGTCCCTTGCAGGTTTTGAGGTTGATTCTTGTGAACGGGGGAATTTCTGTTGTAATTGGGGTCTGTGGGTGCATTCTTTGTCATGACTTCGAACAATCACTCAAATGCAGGATCAAGGTACCAATCACACCAGTCATCTTGTGCATACGTCGTCACGTATGGATCCTGAGACAACATGTCCAAATTTCTAGCAATTGGCTGCATGAGTGGATCTACGTGCTCTGACTCAAATGTTGCCAGCGATGAGAGCACGTTGTTTGAGCTCATACTTGTACTCGCAGTGGCTTGTGTGAGCGGAGGCAGATTGGCACGAGCAGGTGTGGGTGCAGGTGCGTGCAGAGGATGCAGCATAAGATCAGCTGGAGCCACGTGCTTGACAACCAGGCCAGATCTCTGAGACGATGTGTGACTAGATGGTATGAACAGAGGGAATAGGGTCCGCAAATGGACAGCTGAAGGTTGTGATGTCATATGACTGCCAATCAATGAAGGCACTATTGGTGCCAGACCCTGCGCCATAGGAGGGGAAGGGGAGGGGGAGGGGGACAAGAAGGGAGCGACAGTGAGGAGGCTGGCGGGGAGGCTGGCGGGGATGGCTGCGGGAGAGGCAAGGCTTGACAAGACTCTGGCCCCAAGGAGCTACACAAAGCGCTCTGCACTGGAGACCTCGATCAATTCAACAACGCCGGGGGTGAATTGGACGGAGGGAATGGCTGGTGATAGTTAATATCTTCATTATGCCATTTGTTTACGCCTGTACTTACTTTGGTGCATGGGCGTGGCTTGGGGGTTGTGAGTTTACGTCTCTTTTGAGTGTGCTTGGTTGTCTGGTTGTCCAAATTGTCCCAACATTCAGATTCCCCTTTCCTGGCTTGGGCAAAAACCTTGGCGCCTGCGCTGACACAGTGTACTGCGGCACCTTTGTCACAAATGCCTTGCACAACATCTTCCCCTTGACTGTCTGCCGCGGCTGCTTTGCTGGGAGCGACTTTGGTGTCTGCTTCACCAGGAGTGGCTTTTGTGGCTCCTTTGCCAAAAGTGACTTTGGCAGCGCTTTCCCTCCAACCAACAGCCAAGATGTTCTGGACGAGTTTGACCCAGCCAGGGAATTCAGGAGGGCAGGGGGTTGCGATGAGCTGGTCCTGGTTGGCGAGTGTTTCCTGCCCAAATCCTTGGGCTCCTCGTCATCTGAATTGGCCATCCTCTCAGGCACCATCCCTTCTGCGTCAGTGTTGTTGGGGCCTGCAACATCTCCGGACTTATCTTCAACACCATGTTCTAACAGGAACTTTTCCAGTTGCGAGTGTTCCTTCCACTCCAGCCATGACGGTAGGTGCCTCCAAGTTATTGGGCGCGGCCTCTTCCAATCCGCGTCCTCCCAAACCCAATCCTGGCCACACCAGCTCTTGAACATTTCTGCCCAGTATCCCTTGTACGTCTCTTCAGGCTGCACCAAGATATACATGTAGCGTTTTGTTTGTGCTGCAAGTGTCCATAAAGTCCTGGGTTGTATTTATTTGAGGCGTTTTCTTGGACATGAAGAGTCAAAACTTACCTGCTTCAGTACCATTTGCCTTTGCACTTCCCAGACCAAATAAATTTTTGGATACATCTGTTGTCGCGCCCAAATGTACCTGTGCAGAATTCACTGTGCTCAGCAGCACAGCAATATGGCGAGTTGCCGGTAGTCACTTTGCTGAGGAGCTCAATCCCTGTAAGTCCAGTCTGGTCAAGCTCATTCTTGTCAACGGGCTTGAGAACCAGGATGAGATGTTTAGGTGCTGTTTCGCCTGCTACAAATACAAAATTGTGGACAATTCAGACCTCCACTGCAACCATATGTCAATCAGTGTCAGTGTGTAATTGAATGCAGAAACCTAATAGTACCCGGAGTTTTGCGGAGTTTGCCTGGAGTACCCAGTATTTGACCCGGAGTTGGCCTGATTAGTGCCCGGAGTACCCCTGGTTAGTGCCCAGAGTAGGGGTAGTTTATGCCCGGAGTCTGGTTGGCTTGTGCCCGGAGTAGGGGTAGTTCGTGCCCGGAGTACAGGTGGTTACTGCCCGGAGTATAGGTGGTTACTGCCCGGAGTTGGGGTAGTTACTGCCCGGAGTGGGGGCAGTTCATGCCCAGAGTGGGAGAGGTGTACACCCAGAGTGATGGGAGGTCATGCCCAGAGTAGAAATGTGTTCTTGCTCAGGGTACCAAGGATTTCACTATGTGTGCTGGTTGCCTAGTGG
>WSTH01001622.1:0-11551 GCA_019616345.1 Ceratobasidium sp. 395
AGATGAGCTACATAGTCTCTGAACGAGGGCGAATCAATAATTGTTGGCGCGAGGAAGTTGCAGCATATGCAGCGGATTAGTAGATCCTCGCCGACTAGTTTACGTCTCTCAGTGACGTGAGCCTCGAGCGTAGATGTCACATCCCCTGAGCCTGCTCCAGCGCCTAGTTCGTTGTCCATGATTGTTTCAAGCTTCTCGAGCTGTGCGGATGGCGCAAGAGCATGGAGACCTAATTGAGCTTCCTCACGAAGATTCTCGATTAGGAATTGACAAGCTCGGGCATGCGGTAAGACACTTCGAGATTGGCACGGAGCTGTCCAGTTAACGGTACATCCAGGGCCTGCACACCTTGCATGGAGTTTACCCTTCTCATCTCTGCAGTAAATCGTAAGCTTGTCAAGCAGTGCAGAGGATTTCCTCCCCCGGCCGGTATCGCTACGTTTTGACGGAACATTGGTGAGCTTTTTGGGATCATAATTAACCTAACGACCGCATACATATACAAGTTAACATAACGGTAGGACAATTGTCAAGTAATTATTACTTTAACTGCGGTACGTGCCAATGCTCGTTCTTCTTTTTCTTTTATCTCCCGTCGTTGTCTTTTTCTGACTTCTCCAATTGCGGCGCCTTCTTCATCAAGCTTTCGCTTATGTGCCGATCAACCAGCCTGTTCACCCGTGGCGTCGCCACTTCGACCCGTCACATTCTACAAATCACACTCTTAAGTTGAAATGAGCTATTTAACCCATACGGTGACTTACGGGTATGTCAACTGCTGTGTTAACCAACGGTTTTGCGCTCGCTATGAGATCATCTAACCATTTTAGAAGGAGTGCGTCGAGCCCCGAATCACCAGTAAGGTACTTCGTTAACACATCTACAACACACTCTAAATCGACACCCCGATGCTCAAAGGCTACAGGTAGACCGCCAGACTGGATTCGTTCCGCTCGAGATCCAAATGCGACTTCGAGTGCATGATTGACAGCGCCTTGAGGCGATCCGGTGTTTTCCACCCATCTTTCATCGATCTGGAAGTTCTGGAAGGGGTAGTAGGTCCCCTCGGATAGCGGTATCGATACTGGGAGATGCACGAGAAGCTCACGTAGCAAGGTCAACCGGGAAGTATACTCGAAGGGTAGGTGATGGACCAGTGTGTTGGATGGTTGTGCATCGTTGAGGAGGCGCATCCCTGTGCTCGAAGCGATCTCTTCACTCTGATTGGTATGTACACCCCTATTGCTTATTCTTCGATCCTCAAATTCACTCGTCATACTTCAGTTCTGAGGGTATTCAGCTCCAGAGCTGCAGTACGCCCGAAAAGGGAAAAAATTGAAATTCATATCGTAAGCGCCATGTTTCAAAACCGTTTAGAAACCGGTTTGTAAACCTGATTTGTAAACGGTTTAGAAACATCTCATTAAAAACCGTACCCTATTCTCAATAGGTCAGAGGAGGCCCTGCGTTGCGCTCAGAAAGGCAGGTGGCTTTGCGTGGGTTGATGTGACCTAAGTGTGGATATGCGGCTCATCAGCGGTATATCATGTGATGTATTCGCACGTATCTATGAAATAGTTGTTTAATGTTTCAGGTTTTTTTTCGTGCTGCTAGAGCAACCTGCAACCAACGTATGAGTGAGAATGGTGTGTACAGAGACAAGCAAAGCAGTCAGAAACGATAGAAACTAAATTGTAATCTTACTAGGATGCTGAAATTGGGAGCGCGGTTTGGTACAACAAGACAATTTGCGAGCGGCTCGGATATAAGGAGCTGCAAACATGGCAGCTATCCGCTGTAATGGACGTAAGTGCTGGTCAAGACGTGTTTATCCAAGCTCCAACCGGCGCTGGAAAATCAACCGTAATGCAAGGTGCCGTCCTGGCAGACCGAGCGCGAGGGATGGAGTCGATTGCAATCACGTTATGTCCAACGAAAAGTCTATGCGATAACCAAGTAAGCGTATTTCGAGCAGTTTCGACAGGTTTGAAGTATTAACAACGTACTAGGCGCGATCTACTAATAAGGTCAATGGACTTGACGCGCTCGCTCTTCACAGCGGTCCGGTGTCGGCTGCGAACTGTCAATTCCCTCCTCGAAATTTGTTCGACGAAGTCAAAGAAGGGAAATACACGCACATATACATAGGTCCAGAGATAATCATGAACGATGAATTTGGCGAGGTGCTATCTGACAAGACGTTCTACGAACGGTGCCGATATTTTGCTGTTGACGAGGCCCATATGTTGGTCGAGTGGAGCTCCTTTCGCAGCGCTTTTGCAGACGTCCGACGACTGCGAAATCGTTTTAGAGGTCCGATTACTTGGGCGGTGGTATCTGCCACGGTTGAGCCAACTCGGGAGCTCCCTACGTTAATGGACGCATATGGATTCGTCAATTCAACGAAACCAGTTTGCTTACCGGTTGGCCGACTTTTGATTTCCCTTTCCACCCGTTTCCTGAGTTATGCTGCCCCTAAAACCGGCGTGGAATATCTGGATATTTCATTTGTTATCCCACGCAACATAAAATCGACTGACAACATACTTCCGACTGTGATATTTGCCTCGGAAATTAGACAGGTGGACTCAATACTGGCATACTTGACCAGCTTACTCCCCGACACAATGGAGGAGTCCAAATGAAGCAGAGCTGTTCTGCCGATGCACAGTGTCATGTCCTCGGCGCATAACTTGGAGGCTATCGAGGACATGTGTCTTGGCGGTTGCACTCGTGTGCTTGTGTGTACGGATACAGGGTCGCTTGGTATCAACGTTGCACAGGTCAAGCAAGTGGTGGTACTAGTCGATGGTAGCACGACCCACAGAATGCTGTGTCAAAAGGTCGGCCGAATACGTACCTCTGGGCGCGCAGTCTTGCTGTTTCCGCGTTGGATGATGCTGTCTCCATCAGGAAAATGTGGATATCTAATTACAGGCTCACTTTTTAATTTGGTCTAATTATTGCACTTTTTCTAATTTGGGCTAATTGAGGATAATTGATGATAATTGGGCATAATCCACCTTTTTCATGCAGTAATGGCTTCTGTCACACTCCAGGGGTGCTTACTAAGCCTATACAGACGTCCATGCAAAAAAGAACCTGGGGTTGGAAATCATAATCCACCAATAATTGGCGATAATTGGTGATAATTTGGCCTAATTAGAGACCCCAAGTTCTAATTTGGTCTAATTTTTTCTTATAAATGGGGGGGAGTCGGTCATTCCCCTAACCCAATAATTAGACCTAATTAGACCTAGTTAGAGCTATCTAATGATCCAGGTTTTTCCAGATGTCGGAAAAGCGACTTAGACGTCAAGAGCCGAGCTAGTGTAGAGCCTGTCATGGTCGGGTTCGCAAACGCGACTGCTGAACGATGCCCCCGAGTGGTGAACGGAGCGTATTGGGGCAACGAAGTAGTTGGGCCGGACAGTGGCAATCGTGTGTGCTGCAATCAACACCACCCCGAGATTGATCAAAAGGACCTAGAAGAGGTCAAGGTAGGAGCAGATGAATCAAGAGCCAACGCGAGGAGTGGGGTAACTCAGCTCAGGAGTGACCGAACACATTCACCACCCGACCCCGCCATGATACAGCCAATCGCCCGGAAGGCAATCCGTTGCTGGAAAGAACAAAATCTCAGCAAGTCAGTCAACTACCAACCTCACATGCCGGCGTCTGCCATACTCCCTGAACGCTTGATTGATTTGCTGGCGCAAAAACTCCATGTATGCACAACATACAAACAATTTAGCGCGGTCATGTCGACTTGGAGCAACTTAGACGAGTGGGGGCCGTCGCTGTTTAGGCTAGTGGGTGATATTTGGGCAACATTGGAATCGGGGGAGGGGGCGAAGCTTGTTACGAAGGCCCAGACCCAGCAAAAAGAACAGAAGGCTAAGCGGACAGCCAACGACCAAGACCGAGCCGAAGGGGTTGCGGGGGCTCATGTGGCAGGCCGAGTCCTAGATACAGAGCCACAACCGTCCGGCGCAAAGCGAAGAAAAACTACCAGAGCGCCAACACAGTTACCCAAAGGCAGAAGACATTAATTTCGAGGTTATTGTAGTAGACATTCCTATTATCTAATGCCCATTCCGAACTGTTATGTATGCACTATGATTGCAACACACCCTATTCATTGCCTTCAATATCATCCCCAAGTCCACCTTCTATCAGCTCGCCTCCCTCCATCACAAGTGGTCGCAATTGGCCCTCATTCAGCTCTACGTCCATCTCGTTGCCGGTATCTTTGTCAGCGTCAGCAACTGGCGCTTTGGTTTGACCAGCCCGAGTCACAACTGTTCGGCTCAAGAACTTTTTGAGAGCTCCTGAATCCAGCTTGTCAATACCATCTCCAAACATATCAGATGCCAACACATCTTGGCGTCGAGCCAGCTGTAGTGCAAAGGCCTGCTCTTGAAGATAGTGGGAGGCAAGCACATTAAGATTGGCTGAGTAATCAGGTCGTGCTCGGCCACTCCCTGGGCTTCGTAACCCTAAGAACTGGAGCATATTGGCTCGTAAGCGTGAGAGACCACCAATATTCACTGAGACAGCATGCCGAAGGAATCTTGAGTCCCATTGCAAGTTCATTAAGTTGAAAACTACCTTAATTGCTTTGTTAGAGTGCTCCTGAAAGAAGTTGCATTCCTGCCAGTGTCTGGGAAGCCCAGAGGGATTCACCAGCCAGTTATTGAGCAACACCTCCTTCAGCTTTGAGGGGAACTCATACAAGAAGCCAGACGCAAGCTCAAGTATTTCAGACCCATAGTTTTTAGCACCTGAGCCCCAGAATGAGAATCGAAGCATCTGATTGATACAGCCTAAGTAAACTTAATCATTTCGCAAAGTTAATCTTTCTCACCTTAAGAATCTCAAAGACTCGCCCAGTGTCACCTTCTGGTATTGCTAATGCAAGTTCAAGGTACCAAAAAGCGTCCCGTATAAACAAAATCAAATTCCCAAGCAGCTGATCACTTCCCAACCCAGAGCGAATCAACTCAGTTACAGAGTAGTTAATATCCTTGTTATAGTGCTCAAGCTCTTGAAAAACTAACGCCTGTGTGGAAACTTGAGTGGGAGGAGTCGTGGATTGATAGGCCTCAGTTGTCATATAGTGTTTGTAAACTTGGTTTGCGACCCACTCGAGTTGGGCAAGGGAGCAGTCAGGAAAGCACCCGCCAGTGGCAAAATGCTTGTCAAGCTCAGATGGCATACAATCAGACTGCGATGCACTGGAGTGAGTGTGCGCCTGTAGGAAAACACTGGCGATGATTTCAGCACAGTGCATATACTCTCAAGAGATTCATAACATACTATGTGGCGGTAAGAGTCATGCCTTCAAAAACAGTCTTGACTGCATTATGGCATGGATAGAAGTCAATCTTGTCTGGATTGATTGATCTACCTAGTGCTTGAATGCTCTGGCAAAGTCCAAACAAATGAGATCCAACTTTTGAGAACCAGTGCACCTTGAGAATTGAGTGCAAGTAAGCAAGTTTCAGATGCCAAAGCTGAATAAATGGCAGTGCCCAGCTACGAGACTCATAGATGCTTTGCTCCATAGCTTTGTAGCGAATCGCTTTATGCAGGCGGTCAATACTTAGCTGGTTCCCACAAGCAGGGATCAACAAGCGTTCAAGCCAGGAGGGTTCCATTTTCATCTGAGTGGCTACTAGGTCATGTAGAATATCAGAGACACCAGCTGCGGTCTGTTAAAGGTCGTGTGGTTTGGTCGGAGAGAAGTTAGAACTAATGAAATTAATTCTAGAATAAACGCTAACCTTTAACGGTCCACCTGACAGGAGAGAGGGCCGGAAGCTATCCTTGAATTATAGCTAAACCTTCCAGAGGCGTAGCGCATCCAGTAGTACTATGAGTTTGTCAGAAGTCATGAATATATGCGCTATATATGCAAATATATGCGCAGTATATATGCGTTAAGTCGTAGTAGGTTCACGCAGTGTAAGCGCTAAGGTTCCTAATAAGGAATACCCCTTAGTCAGACCAGCAGCGGTGGCTATACACAAATGCAGGACCCCACGCAAACTAGTGAGCGATTACCGCGTTTGAGTTTTGTCAAGCCCAACTACAAAGATAAAACTGCAACACCTAAAAGATGCGCAGAGTCCAACCAGGTCAAGCAAGGAGAGACTAAAGGGGATAGGGGATAGTAGTAAAGGGCACTTGCTATAAGAAGCTGGGCCAATAAGTGTTAACAGAGCCTAATAGGATGCTTTCACTGAGAGGAGGGCGTGAGGAGGCAAGTGGTCGAGTTCTGAGGCTTAAGGCTCTCAGACTCTCCCTTATATATTCAAAGGTACTACTACAACATCCCACAGTATGCCAACCGTGGGTACGGGAAGTGAGATGTAACGGTGGGAGATATGTAAAGGGACACGGGAACTATTACAAAGAGTCTTAGTAATCTCAGTACATAAGCGGTGGTTATTACATAAGTCTAACTAAGCAGTAACTAAGTAATTCAAGCGCATATATCTGATTAAACATGACTTAGAGAATTCTGTCCGTGCATAAATATAATTAAAGTGAATATATGCGTCATGGGTCATGACAAGTTTGGACTTAGCTTCGATCTAGGGTGTGATCAACTGTAACAGATAGTGTTAGCTTACCGTCTTATCAGCTGAAGTAAGATAAGGGAGATTGCCTTATGGAGCGCAGAGCGCGTTATCACTCAGATAGAAAATATGTATGAATAAAGAATGAATGAAACAGATCCCGCCAAGGGTCTTATATACCCTGGCGAGGCTATACTATGTACATGTAAACAAAGAGCACTCACTAAGAGTCAACAGATCTGATACGCGTGTCAGCCTGACATGTGTCGGAAGTTTATTTCCTTTTTGGGCAAGAGCCTTACTTGACCAAACACTTCCCACTCTTGCACGTTTCACAGGTTACCAATTCATTGGTTTAGATATGAGACAAGGGATTTCTCCTAATCCAAACATTCCTTGAAGTAACCATTAGCGCTATTGGAATCAGCAGGCAAAACTATCCTAGGAAGGTGTGCAGCCCGAATCTACGTAGGCGATCCTCTAGTCACCTGACTTGTCAAGCGCCGGCACTGAGTGTCTGACCACAAACCCGGGGGCAATTATTTTGGCTATCCCATTACTATAGAGAGGATATGCACAAGGTAGCTGGTTGACCGTTTGCGGGGATTCTGTGTCTAATCCACTGGGTGCTGCTTTATTGGAATTATTGTTGCCTCTGAGTAGTACTCCGCCAGTCAGAACACTTTCTAGACTTTCTTAATATCTTACAACATATGTTCAACTTCTCGGTACACCGGGTGTGGAGTTAACCTATGTTCATAAGATTAAAGATAGTTTATTTCCTTTTTGGGCTATGGGGATGCCTTATAGGGGTAGCCCCTAAGTCACTTGAGCAAGGGACCGGAAAGCCACAAAAGGAGGAATTCCCCAGCACAAGTATTTTAGATGGACTCAGGGGGTATCCTAATAGTAAGATAGGAGGTAAAGGGGGTAACCTGACCTTGGGAGGGGGGCTAGGTAAATAGGGGAAGGGGGCAATTAAACTTAGATATTTTATATCTTTATGAAAAGCTTATTGCTTTGGGCTGGAAAAAAGACTTAAATCAATAGAATAATTCTGGCTATCTAATTGCACCTTTAAGTCTTGGTTAAGACTCAATCTTGAACGTGTTATCCCATAACACAGTCGATTCATTGATACTAGAGGTTCCCAGAGACATTGTAGTTGATTTACAGAGATGCAGTCAATTTCTGGCATAACCTCCATCGCTCTTGAAGCGCTCTTCCACTTGCGGCCAAAGATGCTGAGGTATATGGATGGGACATAATATAGAAGCATTCGCATAATCATGCCAGTCCCAACAGCCTTGAGATGCTCCGCATCAATATCATCCAATAGTTTGTCAAGTGTCAAATCTTGGCAAAGTTGGGCACTGACCTTGTCTCGGTATGGCTTTGGGTCTTATTCACCAGGCGAGACATCTTCAGACACAATAGCTGTTGCGGCAGTTCCATTCTTCATCCGACTTTTGGATGCTACAGTCTGATTCCTAGCCTCATAATGTTTGTTGACGTTGTCAAATACAAGGAAAAAGTGCTGATATGGGTCTGCTTCTGGGTCAAGCGAACTCTTGTAGCTGCCTCTTGCAAGCACGCAAGCTCGTTCAGTTGCGGACGTTCCGAGTCAATTCAGGTGGCCTTGCAGGGTACTGTATGCTGTCGAAATTCCCAACCGACTAAGAGCATGAGAAACCGACTTCTGGGCATGACATGCGAAGAGAAATACAGCCATTACGGCTTGAAAGAAGTTGACGCGGGGGTGGCGGAAAGAGATGAGCATAAAAATTGTAGCAATGAGTGCCTAACTATTGCTTAAGAGTCCAAAATAGGCTACGTAGAAGATAATACACTCACTGGGCTTGTGTTGGGAGCATTTTGTGGCCCCTGTGGATGATGTGCACTAATTCGCGTCGTGCGAGCAAGAGTTATTGTAGTCAAAATTGTCCAGATAATTGGTGCAGCGATTCGAATTCTCTGCTCTTGATCTGGTTGAGAAAACTGTTCTATTTCATCCCATGTTATCCCAGCACTACGAGCTAGACCAGTAGCTGGGTCAGTCAGTACCTGAGCTTCACGTTCCAATAGGTCCAATGTTCCTCGGACCATAAGCTCTTCGAGTCCCTCCCAAGCATTTACTTGCTTGGGAGACAGCACCGTAGTCCCAGGGGGCAGAAACGACACGCATTCGGGCAAAGTACTAGCATGTAGATTGGTGGGTGGAGAGAGGTTGGAGAAATTTGCCTGAGACAAGACGTTGTGGGGGCGACAAATTGCTGACGGATGTCGGTAAATTGCATCCACAATCTCAGCCGGTCGAGTTCCAGCCTGAGTATTGCCTTCTAGCCACTTTGACAAGGCATGTTGCGAGGGTTTTGAGAGTTCGGAGTACATATTTTGATCAAATAAGTGCTGTAAGAAATCACCGAGATGATATCTGTCTTGCTCGCCGAGAGAGTCCGTAATTTGTTGGGTTTTCTCAAGTCTTGATCTCCGTTTTTTGGGTGTAGAAGGTGCCGCAAACGTGAAGTCCAACAAAGATGAAGGGATTTGTGAAGGTGAACAGCCAGAGCAAGCGCGTTTAGTGGGTCTCAAGGACGCCTCTGGCTGCTCCTGAGTCCAGGTTGGGCCAGGAAATGAGAAATTGAACGGCTCTGAAACGCCAAAGGTAAATTTATTGCCAGAACTGGCGGTCGAGTCAATAAAACCATGTTTACGAGCCATTATATAAATAGCAAAAAAGATACAGAGTCGCCACGAACAACGCGAGCCCATCCATAGTCACGTGCATATATCCCACAAATCCTTCACCACATTTCATTCCTGACGTGCCGCAAATCCACGCTAGATCACATCAACCCAAGCAAAACTACCTGCCTTTTTCAGCGCAACGCAGGGCCTCCTTTGACCTATTGAGAAGCCGTCCCAGACTCCTACCCCATCTTCTTCTCCCTCTCGAGTAGGAGTCTGGTTAACCTGACTAAGTCAGCTAGAGGTGCGGTAGATACGCACCTGTGTCACTGGGCATAACTCAGCCACACGGCTGATCACCACAAGATCAGCACTTCGGATTGATACAATATGCTACATTTGTATATTAGTATCACGGTGTTCTACAATATTGTACAATCCACAGCGTCTCTCGAGAGCTCCATCAATGGTTCAAGATTTGCGCATATTATCCTTAACAACCCCTTCGTTCTCTCGCCCCTTCTCCACCTGCACGTTTGCCCCTTCTCCAACTCGCCAACTCGCCGCAGTGCCGTATTTCGCTCAAATTCAAGCGCCATGGGACAAGTTAGTGATGGTAGGCCCACTGGTACGCCATCTGCTTGCTTTGGTTTTGTGGCTAACAGAGTTTTTGAGATGTGCCCGTTGCTGGGCAATGCGCCTTGCTTGCTTCGGGTGGGTTTGATACGCTATACAACTCAACCACCGTTGCCGCAAAGATATAGTAGCGAGAAACAAAACAGTGTGGTACTTGAGACAAAGACAATACAATTATAGGATACAAGTAACGACAAAACAATTGTGAACGAAATAGCTAACGCTTAGATAGAGAACTCGATAGAATATCCGTTAATGAAGCAATCAGACATCAACTAGTCCAGAAAACACGTACTAGATCCACCCAATTAAAACAGGTGCACTGGATGCTTGGCCTTGGCTTGTTTGCAACAGGCTCTCACTTTCAAAAGAGCCCACCCTTTGATTTTGACAATGAAAACAAGGGTTTGGCGGGGCGCAAGATCTTGGTCTCGGCAATAACGGTGTAAGCCTTGAAGCATGAGACTGGCTTAGGGCAGGTGATTATTTTATAAACAAGTGCAAAGGTGACATGGACGGTCGGAGGGAGTTAATCCCGATTATCACCACGCATATAGGCAGACAGTGAGCCCTATGAGTGCAGTAGTTTGGGGCTAGATAGAATCCAATCGCTACGCGACTTTAACAACCACCTACTTATAAGAACCACTTATAAGAATTTGAAACGCGAGAGCAAGAGGCTCAAGAGGCTAAACAGTAAGACAAAATGAAGGTAGGAGCTCAGCAAAGTAGTCTAAGACTAGTGGGGCTTGGGAGGACTTGCACGCCCTCTATATGGGCTACGAGTCATGTGCATGTATCTATGTGGTGAGATCACAAAATTTTACATATAATCAATAATCCAATGAAATGTCTCGTATTTGAGCTAGTGTGAGTCTTGATCTACTATTAAACCAGGCTCACCAACCGTTGAAACGCCCCCAGATTAAAACATATGTTGCATAGTGGTGGTAGCCAAGGTCTGAGCCAGGTAAAGCACTGTTCGTCAAGTACATGTAGAGTTCAAGATTGACGAGAACACCGACTCAATGTTGAATAGCAAAAGAAAGAATTGCGTCAGTGGAGCAAATAGATCAATTGTTGTTGGCTGGGGGTTCAGGCCTGAAGTGTCAAATGGTCATGTATACTAGGCTTTGTGTAGGAACTAAATAGATGCGTCATGTAAACCAACCCCTGAGATTTCAGCAGCCCACTATACACCATGCTCGTTTGTTCTGTTGATTACTATAACGCTGCTCTTATTGCTTGTTGATTTTGACAGGTTGTGGATGAGTTAAACCAGGAACCGTACTCAAGGGTCTGAATATAAATTGAACCCTTTGGACCCCTCATGTTTGATGGAGCCAATGTAGGGGGAGTGACCTTGGCAAGCAAGGTAACATGATCAAATACACCACTTGCTCGTTCCAGTGGCCCACAATAACAATTGCTTTTACGGTACGTACCATTCAACATAGCCAGGTAGCAGCAACTAACATCGTCAGGAAAAGTTCAAAGTTGCTGCGAACTAGCTGCAACCGGCTGCAGCCATTGATTTTGGGAAAATTGGTTAAAATCCTCGCAGCATGCCACATCTGCAAACTCCAAGGCGGTCTCTGTGGACTCTGAGAGTCCACAGAGAAGTCCACAGAGACCACAGAGCC
>WSTH01001623.1:0-11549 GCA_019616345.1 Ceratobasidium sp. 395
TCTGGGTTCTGGCCATTTCCTGACCCGCCCATTTCTTTAGGAGAAGCAAGATTCACGCTCAGCGAGCCGTTGTCTAGTTCGGTTTTACCATTTCGCCCAGCGCCGGACGCGGTTGCCTGTCAAATTGATTTGAGATTGGGCTAAATGACCGTGTGAATATTGGACTTTACATGCGCAGTGTACTGAATTGACATTAGTTAGTGAGCGAGTATGATCCTATGTAACATGTAAGGCTTACCGCAGTTTTAGAGAGCGAAATCACGGTCCGACGCTGTGCAAACGCGACAGTGCGGGGTACGGAGATAAGACTGCGGGAAGATGCACGAAGGGTCCCAAACAACATTTTCTAGGAGAAAGCTTAGATCTTGGTTTTATTATCTTATATGGTTGAGGTATTGTGCAATCATACCTTGGAGGATGGTTACGAGCGCAGAGGCGGTTGTCGTTGGTTTGCAAGAGGATAATCCGATGTCGCGCGTCAATCACCTGACTGTTCAATTATCTGGCACTGCCACCAAATTATCACACATGAAGGCCTAAATAGTATCTACACAATTATCTATCACAGGACTAGTACTTGATAGCGTCAATGAGCTTCGTCTATTGTCTTCTATTATATTTAATGTGGCGTTCCTTAAATTGTCTCCAAACGTTTCATGTCCCTCGATCGGCTGAGGCGAATTAGCATCACCCCCAGCGCAAAAGGCAGCTAAGCGCCGTTTCCGCTATTGTCTTTTCCGCCTCCTAGCGAGCTAAAGAACTCATGGTAAGCATGATCAATGTCAAACAAGAGCTGTGATTGTGCGCTGATCAGCATGAGTGAATGTCACTATGCATTCGACCTACTTGACGGGCTTGATCCTCCGTAATTTCGTCTGATGCTTTCATCGCGTTAAGTGTAATAAGCCTATGTTAGGTTTGGTTAGTCCTGAATAAGACGAAAGGCTACGTCCACTCACCAGCTTACAATCTTCCCTCGGCCTTCCCACCTGGCAGAGTCTTTGAACTTCGCATATCCTGTCATCAGTTCCTGTAACCTAGGATGCAGCTGGTCCTTGGCTCGTAGTCGCAGGTTCAGGGCATCCATGAATGTAATGAAACTCTGAGTTGTTTCGGCCACCCATTTGGCAGTTTCCGCTGATCCAGTTTGTTCAGAAGAGTGTTCGATGGTGGCGGGGACGCCAACTTGGACACGATGAAGTGCGGCGGGGTGATCCATCTGGTTCCACGATTTGACTCTATTCGAAGCGCCACGCAAGAGTAACTCACGCTATATCGTTTCATGAATTCTTCCACGCTAGGGACAGAATCCCCCACCAGCTTAAGCATTGTCTTGTACTGAGATAACAACCTAGTGCAAGCTGGAGTATATCTAACATGAGTGAGTGGGGAGTTGGCTTGATTGAATGTTGGTGGACGCACTCAGCTGCATTAATCGCATCCCTGACATAAGCCCGCTCGAGGTATTCCAAGGCAACAATTATACCAAAAAGAGTGGCTTGAGACTCATACTTCTCCCGTTCTGCGTTAGTAGAGTAGAGACGTGCTTCAGAATCTAAATCGACTGTGGGGAATTGCATCTTTGTGGTGGCTAAGAAAGGGGGTGCTTTGGTCTTGTGATTGTAGTGCTCTACAAGCGCCAAAGCAAAGGCGCCAAGGCACGCCACTGATTCCGGCGCCTACCTGTTGATTCTGCTCAGCATCCAGTAAGCTACTCGTCAAGAAGATCCTGCATAATACATCAACATCAAGACTTGAGACAGCTCTAATGAATTTCGAGGTACCTCATTGATTTTCAGCTTCGTATAAGAAGGTTGTCGATGTGGAGTCCGAATTACCACGTTAGGCAAAAGTTCAGCCTTTCTGCCCAGCAGGGCTCGAGACGTCCAGAGCTACGGCAGAGGCACAATACAATTAAACTGTATACCTACATTAACCTCAACTCTCCCGTTGGCACAGAGCTCATGCTTCAACGACAAGAAAAATCACAGCGCAATAAATCCGATCGTATGAAGGTATAATATATAAAACGAGAGTTCAGGTGATCTACGCGCGGTAGGCCGGAAGTAGCGGAAGGGTCTGTGTTAAATTTAGTAAGCTCATGAAGGCCACACCCTGATGGATAAGCAGTGCGATGCTTACCATGACTGGTGGAGACGCATGCTCGAGTTTACAAACGAGATCAGCACGAGCATGCGGAAGCGTATTTCCTTGTCCAAAGTAGTTCTGTACTTCATGGCCATTGACTACGCATACGATAAGTACGGTCCCAAAGAAGACAAAAAAAACGTCTTACTCTTAAGCTTCACGCGCCAACCGGCAGCGCAAGCCTCGTGAGGCCATTCGGGATTAGCCTTCGCCCGCTGAGTCCAAGTAGTAAAACGTTCAACCCAAGGAACATGATGAGGATCTTCTCCAGGATGAGTAAGTTTGTAAGGCTTCGCATCCATGATCAGACAAGATTTAGACGAACGACTATCGAGTTGACCGAAATATAAAAGTTGGTGTAGCCTTACATCTTCAGACTCCCATTTTAAAGGCGAGCTCAAGTCCAGTGAGCTTCACTGCGCGCAATATAATTGAAGAGCGGGAAGAGGTGTTTCACTCAAGCGTTCCAGCTTAAGCCGGCAGGGGACCATGCAACAACTCCAGACAAACAAACTCATAGCTAGGTAAAGGCCTACAGAATAGTAAAATGGTTTAAGAGGGATCTTTGAGATACTCTGTTAGGTAAATTTTCGGAGTTTCAAACCAGTAGAGTCAGTAAGTTGAACTAAAGACAAAATTGGGTGGCCCATTTCAAGGGACTTTGCGGCAGCAACATAGCACCAAGATATTGTTCACCGGTGTAAGTAGTATCCTTAACGAGCGCCTATGAGCAATCCGATCGCGTGGCTCAAGAGCGTCGTGAAAAGCACATACAGACAAGAAATAATGTATCGGTGGCGTCAATTGATCGAGTGAAATGAAAAGAGACTTTGATGGACTCAACCTTTTAGCCCCTGTGGAGCTCGCCCATAGGAAGGACTACGGGTTAGTGTTGTGTTGTGCTGGACACGAAGCACGTGGGTAAGCTGGTGGCTCAAAGTATCTCAGAGAGGGTATAGTAATTATACACAGCATATGGATAGGCGCCAACCATGATGAAGATGGTTTATATGCTGGTTGTATGCGTCAATCCATCACTGTAATAGCGAGCCTAATTGTTCCACACGGATGGCAAGTACTGAATCTATAGCTGCAGTTGATGAGAGATCTGATGATGTAATATGCTTTCAATGGATTCATGTACTAGTACATAAGTTAGTGGGGACGATGTGGGTGAAGTCTAGTATAGGCTGGGATGCGTGTTTTAAACGGCCGCGACAGCCTTGGAGTCCTGCCGAGTGTGGAATTGACGACAACGGTTAGCTTTTGGACTAATTAGCATAGCTTCTCTCAGCCTCAACGTTGAAGCCTAAGGCTAAGCTAAGAGTGGAAAATTCAGCAAAAATGACTTCATACAAAACACTCCTCGCTCGGCCTCGTAAGTACATGGCCCAGATACATGAGCTACATAAAGTATTACAGGAGAAAAAAATATGATATTGCATTCACGCAGGATAAAGTTGAAGTGTGGGTCATGTATTTAAGCCTGTTGCTGGAGGTCCTGGCGGAGTGGATTCGTCTAAGTTTGCACTGTTAGTCGGTTTGTGTGCGAAGGAGTGCTCGCTATAGAGAACTTACGAAAACAGCAGGGTCGGCATTTTCAAGTTGCTGGATAAGATTGATCTGGGCCTTTTGTTTCGTATCTCCACTGCCTACAGGTTCGAGCACATGCCCATTCACTGTAGCAACAATTAGCATAATGAGGCACAAGACTTAATGTAGCCACTCACGTTTCAATTTCATACTCCAAAGGTGATGCTGCGAGCAACGCTTCGGGTCTACCCATTCGGCATGAACATGTTGTTTAGCAACCCATGTATGAAACTCTTGAAGCCAAGGGAAAGTGTTCGGGTCTTGGCGTTGGGGATTGAGCATCCATCGTGATGGCGGAGCTGTGGCAGGCATAATAAAAGCACGTAATAAAAAATAAGAGGGATGAATACATTGACTGAACGATTAAAACCATATGGCATTATATATGCCGTTTTCTGTGAAATAACAAGTGGCTCAATACTTCATTTGTAGATGGTTCACAACCACCGTGGGGAGAAGTGTGACCAAGCTCCTGAAGAGAGCGAGATAGGCAGGACTTCAAAGAAAGGAGAATTTTACAGCTAATTTGAATCCAACACATAGTAGAATGAGCTATAGTCATTGTCAAAACCCCGTCGCAATACACCTCATATCCTAGGAGACAGGCGGTGAGATCCGGAGCAACACCCTACAAACTTCACAAAGCTCGATCCATATTGAACCCGAGTCATTTGTTAGAGCCCACGCTTATCGATGGCCCATTTTCATGGGTGAGGATGACTTGGGAAGCTCATTAGCCACAGGGCATTGGCTAGGTGAAAAGTCAAAACGAGCTTTGAGAGAACATTACCTAGTTCTGTTTGACATTTATATAAATATGTGGATGACATAAATAAACGTATGATAATCTAGGCAATTCAATCAAATTCCTCTACCTCGCTCTAAGATCAATCTAAGGTCCTAAGGAAACTCTAAGGGCAGGGAGTATTTGCGAAGTCGGTACGTGTAGCGGTGGCAAGGCGGTGGCTAAGAACATCCGGGCCGGTAAGCGCCCGGATGACGCTGCCAGCACAAACAATCACATGGACAAATCAGGTTCACTAGCAGTCGACCACAATCACAGCGGCCACCATTGCCCGCGTTCGGGTTTAGTCAACGCAAAGAGGCTATTTGGGCTATCTCTAAATAGCAAAACTGCTCAAATACCTCGGATTAGCTCTTTTATTGGAACTGGATTTTATTGTCGGTCTCTATGAGTGAAATACCTTCGTACGTGGCCATCCCAACAAATGCGACCGTGCTGCAGCCTCGGCCGTCTGATTCACCGAAATCGAGTGCATCCGAGTCTCCTACGCAAAAGTATGCGTCACCATTGTCTGTCAGCACAACGCTTGAGGCCATGCAACAGCGTTCTTCCGCTCAAGGGGTAGGATCTCCGATATCCGGCTTGCCTCAGTCCCCCACCCGGTCGAATACTTTTAGCATACCTAGTATGCTGCTCGCTGCAACAACTCAATCCTTACCTCCGGCACCTTCCGCGTCCCCAAGAGAAACGTCCACTGGTAGCACCAAACTGCTTTCCAACCGTGATTCTTTGTCTATCCAAATAACTACAGCCAATTTCCGTCGATTTGTTTCCCGGAGTGGGCCTGTCTTCTGGTTTCAAGATCGGGTAGAAGAAATATTCCTCTGGCGATGCGGGTGGCAATACACAGTGGCGTGGGGCTCGGCCTATGCGTTTTTGTGTGAGCAGATTTTGTGAAAGAAAGAACGTATAGCCTAACCAGGTTACCAGGCTTCTACCCTCGAGTCCTGCTTATTCTGCCTCAACTAATACTACTGGCCATTCTCCTGCTTAATTATCCTGGTACCTCCCGACCCCCTGTTTCTCCCAGTACCAAGCCAAACCGTAGCCCAACTCGGCAGCCGCCTCAATTGCAAGCCCCCGAAGGCAGCGCAGAGTGGTACTCTAATCTTCAAGCTATTCAGAACCTCATGGGAGCTGTATCCGACGCCCACGAACTTGCTGTACAATTAATTCCTCACCTCACTTGGTCAACTTCTGCCACTCGGCCGGTACTTTTCATGACTCTTCTAAGCATTCCTCTCGTTCTCTTGCCAATTCCTACTCGACAAATCTTTCTAGCGGCAGGGTTAGGGCCATTGTGCATTACTCACCCAATCGTGCAAAAAATTCTACCTGGTGTTCTTGCACAGATAACTCCGGCTATGCGCGTGGTTATTGAGCGCCTCCTTGACGATTTGAGAATGGAAGACCGGCACGTCGAGGCACGCGGTGGACTCAAGTTCGAATTGCGCCTCCCTGGTTTTCGAACAATGCATATCCCCACACCCCTCAAACTTGCACTTGGGCTCAACAGGTCATCACAGTCGGGGCCTGGTCAGTATGCTATACCAGAACCGGAGGAAGAGCGAATGCTTGAAGTAGAGTTGTTCGAAAATGAACGATGGGTCGCTGGTGCTGGGTGGAAAGCTGCTCACCTCCGAGCGGGGGAGCGGCGTGGGTTCACGAGGGGACGAGATGGCTGGAGTGCTGGGGACGGCGATGTGCGAGGCTTTGAATATGGCAACGTTAGGTCCGTTCTCCCCGACTCATGTTTGTCTCGTGTTTGTTAGACGCTTACTCGATCAACCCGCGTTGCTTGGTATCCAGCAGTAATCTCACGTTTGACCTGAATCCTGGCTGGAACTTTGTCGAAACTGAGGATTGGCGAGTTGATTGGGTAGGATCGTGGTTACCGTGCGGGGCAGATAGCGGTATGTGAAGAGACACAAGTATGCTTTGGCGGTGCTAACTCTCGCTAGACGGCTGGGTGTATACCAATGACTCATGGCTCAATCCTCGACCATTCCCGCCGAATGAGCTCGTACAACCTGCCTCGGGGGCAGCAGGCAATCCTACAGGCCCAGGAGTCACGAGAAGGCGGCGGTGGAGAAGGCGGATATATCGGGTGGATTTCTAGGCCCCACACTGTTCTGCCTAATTCACTGCAATGCACTTGGTGATAGACTTTGACCGCTGTGATGCGACCACTGGGCAAGCGACATCTACAGGGTTTCCAACTATGCGTGAACCAACGCAAAGAGCCTCACTATCTTCCATTCGTGCGCCTTAGTCACTTTAGAGCGCGGAGATATGGGTGCAAATGTTTTTTGGATGAAGAGTATTGCATATTGGTTCGTCCATCACACGACCACTCCCGTCCAACTTCGATGTCCACCTGGTACGGTTATTCCTCCACGGAACAATAGGCTGAACGAGCCAAAAATCACCCTCTCCCTCAGTAACCAGCGCGATAGGCAGGAGGAATTCGTGATTGGCGCTGGACACGTGCTATCTTTTTACACATCATATGCGTGAGTTAAGTTTGCCTCGTGCATTGAAGAGCGTTTGTATACGTCTCTTTAACATATACATAGGGGTTTGTTTATTCGCGATCTGTATCGTGAGCCCGCCCTCAGCAGAGCACATCCTAGAACGAGCGTACTCAGATGTCGAACTGAAAGAGCCCGTTATTCCAGCACATCGTCATCGAACACTGCAACCCTCGGTTTCCCCCGGCTGTCTATGACACTGAGAGCAGGCTGGTCAGTCAAATACTCTATATAGCCAAGGGATTGTTCCTTACCCCCGGTACATGCCGGTGCTATTCAGCGGCATCGCGACTGTTCAAGGCAAACTTAATGTGTGAAATGCTTCGAAATAGTCTCGGCCCACCGTTACCCTTATTGTCCAGAGCAATGACCCCGCCCATTCCGCCTGCTTGCTTCAAATCCTCTATGACTCCATCAGCGGCATCCTTTAGACTCTGGTCCTGGTGCTGCATCCGTCTTGCCAAACTGACTGCTGTCGCCTCACGGATGAAATACTATGCGGAAAGCACTCGTTAGATAGAGATGCTTGCAACAAGTCAAGGGACTCACGTCGCCGTCTCCGGTACCCGAGATCCCCACTGCGCGCTCCGTACGCCTATTCTTCCTAACTATTCGAAGCAGCCTGGCCCAGAGGCCGCGCTCAGGCTCTGTCCATGACTCCGCCCAAAAACCCGATCCCATACTCGGCGTATCCCCCACACGTCCAACAAGCTTGTTCGTTTTTCCACCCGTGCTGGTGCAACACGCAATGTGACCATTGACGTCCAAGGCCACGGCGCCTACTGTGCCAGTCGGAAGTTGATCCAGAGGCGGATATGACGAACCCTCGCCGGGTTTGGGAGCCCCTGGAGGGAATGGATCTTCTGGGAGGCCTAAACCCCGTCTATGTTCTCTCCATCGGTGCTCTGTGAAGTAGTATGATGGATCGACGAGCGTCTGCCCAACTTTCGCTCCAAGTTGCTCTGCGGCTTCGCCAGACAAGAATGCATGTGGTGCAAGATCGGGCTCAAGATACAGCGCCCGGGCCATTTGAGACGGGTTCTTGGCGTGAGTAAGGAGTGTGAGCGAGAATCCTTTGCGGGAAGCGGGGACAGAAGGATGCGAGGGAGGCGGATGTGACAGCATTATCGAGGACTCAAGCTCGTTCTGAAAGTAAGTATATTAGTCCAGACTGTTGGATGGACAAATGAAATGATATACCTTTCCTGCGACGTTAAAAACTGCACCATGTCCTGAGTTGAATAACGGACAGTCTATGTAGAGTAACGATTAATAGGCAAGCTGCTACGAGATGTTTAATAGGCCGTACCCTCCATCGAAGTGACTGCCGCTACTGCCGCATCCATAGCCTGTCCTCCAGATTGCAAAACAGCGTTTCCGACGATAAGCGCCTTCCTTAGTGCATCCCTGTAGAGTTCTATCTGCGCGGGTGACGAACTATGATTTCATCTTCAGATCCGAGTTCGTCTTTAATTTAGAGCTTTTGCTGCAGTAGTTCAACATACTTCTTTCTCAGGAGCAATCCAGCACCTATCAGCGAGTTTAGTGAAGGTAAACAACAGGCAAATTTCGATTTAAACCTGCCTCCATGAATCACGAGCACTGGACCAGAACTACTTTGTTGGCGAGGAATGAGCGACTTAGTGCTCGATTTCTCTGTCAGGTCTGGTGCAATAGGAGGATCCTTTCGCCAGCGCATGGTGGTCGTCGATATCAGCTTATGTCCGGCTAGTTACGTAATGATTGCCGGAGTCAATTTGCAACTGAAATCTTCGTCTTGGGCAAGTCTTCGTCCAGCGTCTACCTTCCCGTCATTATTTCGCCGTTGCGATTTCAGAATGGGCAAAACAGATATTGCAGAGGCGCAAATCAAGGGTGAATTCGCCATTAAACCAGAGGCCAAGCAGCCTCAGCTCGATACGTCCCAGGTTTGTTAAGTTTGTTTAATTTTGTATCTCAACAGGCTAAATTTATACATGTATGAACAGTGGCCGTTACTGCTGAAGAACTACGACAAACTTCTTGTGCGCAGTGCACACTTTACTCCCATCCCTCAAGGATGCAGTCCCCTTAAACGAGACCTACAATCATATATCAAGTGCGCCCAAATTTCCTGGCGTTTGAATGGCAATGATACCATAACATTCTCAGGTCTGGCGTCATAAACCTGGATAAACCCTCTAACCCTTCATCGCATGAGGTCGTAGCTTGGATAAGGAGAATATTGCGAGTAGAAAAGACCGGACACAGCGGAACGCTTGACCCCAAAGTCACTGGCTGCCTCATCGTGTGCATTGACAGAGCAACTCGACTCGTCAAGAGTCAGCAAGGCGCAGGTAAGCGCAAATCGCTTCACCTCCCCAAGCTCTAAAACTATCTTATACCCGTAGGCAAGGAGTACGTCTGTGTTCTCCGACTCCACGGCGTTCTCGAGTCCGAAAAGGCACTCCCCCGCGCACTCGAAACACTTACCGGTGCACTCTTCCAACGCCCGCCTCTCATTTCTGCGGTCAAGCGCCAACTCCGCATTCGTACCATTCATGAGAGCAAGCTACTCGAGTTCGACAACCAGCGCAACTTGGCCGTATTTTGGGTTAGCTGTGAGGCGGGAACATATATCCGAACACTATGTGTACACCTCGGACTTTTGTTGGGAGTTGGCGGACACATGCAGGAGCTACGTAGAGTAAGGAGCGGGGCAATGGGTGAAAACGATGACATTGTGACTATGCATGATGTCTTGGACGCTCAGTGGACATACGACAATACTCGGGATGGTACGTCGAGCGTATACTGGGCACGGGCGTTCTATTCACCGTTGCCTCTTAGAGTCCTACCTCCGCAGAGTCATTCGGCCGCTGGAGTGTCTGATGGTCGGGTATAAGCGAATCGTCGTCAAGGATAGTGCCGTCAACGCGGTCTGCTATGGCGCCAAACTCATGATTCCCGGACTTCTTCGTTATGGTAAATCTTTCTCCTTTGGCGATTTCTTGCTTGGTACTCACTATTTCACCCAAATACCCAGAGGCTAATATCGAAGTTCACGAGGAAGTCGTTCTCATGACCACAAAAGGAGAAGCCATTGCCCTTGCCGTTGCGCAGATGTCTACCGCAGACTTGGCTTCATGCGACCACGGGGTCGTCGCAAAGGTCAAACGCTGCATAATGGAACGCGATACATACCCGCGTCGATGGGGACTGGGACCGAAAGCTCTGGAAAAAAAGAAAATGGTTAAGGATGGTAAGCTGGATAAACATGGTCGAGCAATCGAAGGTGTTACACCGTCCGGGTGGACGAAGGAATATGTGGACTACTCCGTGCCTGTTGAGGACGCTATCCCAGTATGTATTTCATTTCATGATTTCTCGACTAGTACCAATCTTATATTCGTAGACGCAACCGCCACCACCCGCCCCAACTGCTATTCCTCCTGCTACGATCGAAGAAGTGGTGGAAGAAAAATCGAAGGAAAAGAAGCGCAAGCGCAAGTCCGAGGTTACTGAGGCAGACGTAACTATGGAGGAAGCAGCTGCCCCAGAGGCTGAGGAAGACGAGGAGGCACGGAAGCAGCGTAAGAAGGAGAAAAAGGAGAAGAAAAAGCGGGAAAAGGAGGCAGCTCTACAGGAGGAGCAGGCTGCTGTAAGTTTTTACTTCGTTAGGCCTGCAGCTAGAGAAACTAACAAAACCCGAACCAGGCACCCGAGCGAAAAAAGGCAAAGAAAAAGAAAGAGGAGGACGCTGAATCTGATTAAGTCGAACTATGAGCTTAGTTTTGTGTATTCCACAAAAGGCGTTTGGACGCTTTGTACTGTATTTCCCACAATGTTTTACATCAACATCTTTGTCAAGCTTCACATCCACCGCCCACGCCATTGACAGGCCTGGTGAGTATATTGAATAGGGGTGCATACACCTCAGTCGGACAAACGAAGGCGCCAAGAGTTGGCGGAATTCATCAGGCAGCTCCACCAGATCCACAGCCGCCTTGATGATCATCGATGGAGCTGAGCGGAGGGACAAGATGCGATCTCGCCATCAAAGGGCCAATGCCGGTAGAAGACGACCAAACACGCCGATACTACCTTGTATGCATTGCCCTATGCGTTTATATCATGGTCCAAAAACGCTGGAATAAAGGCTTTCGACTCCATCGACACTAAACTGGGACACAACTTAAACAAATAGCCACACTTTACTGTAAGAGTTGCGGATGAGTAAGCTTGAGTGCGCGAGAACCGATCGATCATTCGTAAACTTGCGTAAAACTACACTCATCCAATGTCGCAATACCCATAAATCGGTGTGCTATCTTACAGGTAATATCGATCGCCTATATTACCCATTCCGGGAGTAATTGACCAAACCCGCCGTCCCTGAGAGCCGTCTTCGTTCAGCAGCCAGTTTTCTTGGAGTCCATCGTCAACGGCCCCACATACGAAACGTATAAAGGGAAAGATTCTCCTAATTACGG
>WSTH01001624.1:0-11546 GCA_019616345.1 Ceratobasidium sp. 395
TGCGCGCCTCCCATTAACAAACACAGCGCAAACAAAAAACGCGCACCGCCACCCACCACACCAAGAGGCTTGGATCCTAGTCAGGTAAACGCAGACTCCCTCCCGAGAGAGAGAGAGGTGTGGGGGAGGGAGTCTGGGACTGCAGGTAACAACTGGATGCGATGTCCAGAGTTACGCGGGACCAAATCCCGTCCACGCTGGCGAACGTGTGGGTTTGCCTAAAGGAGAGGGCGGGGCGCGAATGTAGTCACGTGATGGATTCTCACCGATCTCTGAGGTGAAATCGAGTTTATATGGCCAATGCGACTCGGTGTCGCGCAAGTACTTAGCTTCGTACATAAACCCAAGTGTATCGATGACAGAGACACAGCTAGTATGTATAAGTGACAGTAAAATGTGATATTACTCTGTGTTAACATATTTATGGTGTGGTGCAGCCTCCTCCAGCACCCGGCGAGGCGGAATGGTACCAAAAAGTCGCTCGCGACACCCTCGGTTACGGCCTAAAGGACTGGCAGCTCAGGGCGATAAGCTGCGTATGCTCCGAGAAGGATGTTTTCGCCATCGCTCCGACCGGCGCAGGCAAATCGACGGTCATGCAGGGGGCGATTTTGGCCGACCGGGCGCGGGGAATCGACTCTATGGCGTTGATCTTGGTCCCTACAAACAGCCTCGGCGAAGACCAGGTGAGTGAAGCCTGCGGGTACAACAGACAGTAGCTGAAAGGACGTACAAGGCTCGGGCAGTCAATAAGATTGACGGGCTCTCGGCCCTTGCCCTCCATAGAACATCCCTTAGCCATGCTAACAACAAACGCCCGCGTCGTGACCTGTATGAAGAGATCGAAAAAGGGAAATACACTCACGTTTTCCTGGGACCCGAAATGATCACGACGACGGCGTTCGGCCAACTCATCAACAAGAAGGGATTCCGCGCTCGCCATCGTTACTTTGCGGTTGACGAGGCCCATATGCTGACCGAATGGCGGCATTTTCGCGAGGATTTCGCAAAAATATTACAGCTAAGGAATCGGTTCGCCCCAGGTGTTGCATGGCTGTCTTTGTCGGCGACGGTCGAGCCTCAGCACGAGCGCCAGGCCCTATTCGAGTCATTCGGGTTCCAGGAAGGCAAAACGGAATTCATACCTCTGCCCGTCGACCGCTCATCTATCACCTACTGCCCTCGGTTCCTCCAGTACAGCGCCGCCGATTCCCAAACGGAGTTTTTCGATTTCTGCTTCATCATCCCGCGCCGCATAAAAAGCATTCATGAGATCAAGACGACACTCGTGTTTACCACTCTAATCAAGACCGGGGTCGCTATTGCGGAATATCTCACCAGCATTTTACCTGATACAATCCCAGATGAGCAGAGGCAGGGGGTGGTCCGATGCGTCCACGGACAGATGTCGTCGGACGAGAACACCCACGCGATTGAGGCGCTTCGTCGAGGCGATCTGACTCGAGTCCTCGTCTGTACAGACACCGGTGCAGTTGGGATCGACGTCCACGGGATCCAACGGGTCATTATCTTAGTCGATAAATCGACGACGTACCGGATGCTATGCCAGAAGGCGGGGAGGCTACGGGGTGCCGGGGTTGTGATTGTCCTTGCGCCTCGTTGGATGGATCTTAACCGAACGAGCCAGGGAGACGCAAGCTTGCGGGCCGAGGTGGAACAAGTCATGCTCGACTTTTTGAACGCGGTCAAGGAGAAGTGTCCCCGAGTAATAAACGGGGCGTACTGGGGTGACCAGGTCGCACCGTCGCCTCTGCCCGGCCTCCCCTGCTGCAACCGCCACAACCCGGAGATCGACAAGGATGACCTCAAGGAGGTAAAGGAGCGCGCCGCTTTGGCCGTGGCTGGGAAAAAGCGTCAGTTTCTACGAACCGACTATAGCCACACAGTACCAGACAACGTGGTGATGCGGCCGATTGCCCGGAAACTCATTCGCAACTGGCGCGAGTTGCAGCTCCCCGGATGTGTTGGATACGACCCCCATTTGCCGTTCTCCGCAATTATCCCTGACCATCTTGTCGATTTATTGACCGAGAAGATGCACATTTGTTCGACAAGGGATCGCTTTGCTGCGGTGATGGCGTCGTGGAACCGTCTCGACGAGTTGGGAGACTCCTTGTTCAATCTTGTAACGGATATTTGGAAGTTGTTTGAGTCGCCGGATGTCGCTCAGCAGATCTCAGACATGCAGGCGCAGCGGAAGGAGAAGAAAGTCGAGAGTCAGAGGACGAGGGCAGCCGAGGAAGCGGGTGAAGCAGCTGATGCTCACGTGACTGGTGCCGTGGAGGAAACTGCCTCGCGCCCGAAGAAATTGAAGATCAACCGAGGAGCTTCCACACACAAAGTAGGCGGGGGGAGGGGCCGTGGAAGGGGCAGGGGAAGGGGAAATGGAAGGGGAAGGGGACGGGGGAAGGGTAAAAATAGTGTTTAATATTATGTAAGATATATGCTATTCCTGAACATCATACTGTAGACAAAATTTGTGCGGGCAGCCATGGACCAAGTAACATATACAGCCAAAAACATATGAAGTGCTACTTATATATCATCTTCTTCATCGCTGGACTCTCCTTCCACAAGCCTGCCATTCTCCATGATGAGTGGTTGATGTGGAACCTCCACCTCCTGTCCTTCATCTTTCTCTTCCGGGTCAGCTACCGGCCCCGACGCTTGGCCCGCTCGGTTCAGCTTTGTACGAGCCAAGAATCGCGCCAAGGCTCCAGATTCAAGCTTGTTGTACCCCGCCTCAAACATATCAGCTGCTACACAATCCTGAGCACGGCCAAGCGTGAGCTGAAACATTTGTCCACGCAGATAGTGTGAAGCAAGAACGTTGATATCAGCCGCATAGTCTCTCTGTGCACGTCCTTTTGGGGTCCTCCTGAGCCCCAGAAACTCCATCATCAATTCGCGCAGACGAGCCAGGCCACTAATGTTGACTGAAACAGCATCGCGTAAGAACTTTGAGTCCCACTCAGAGTTTTTACTGTTGAAAACAACTTTGATCGCCTTGTTGCAGTGCTCCTGAAAGAAGTCGCACTCCTGCCAGTGGCCAGGGAGCCCCGATGGGTTGACAAGGTAGTTATTGAGGATTGCTAACTTGAGCTCTTCTGGAAACTCGTAGCGAAAGTCGCATGCGAGGCTAAGTAGCTCACTCCCATAGTTAGATGAGCCAGAACCCCAGAATGAAAAGCGTAGTAGCTATAGGATGTGTTGAAACAAATAAGCATACAATAAGAATGGAGCATGATATGCGCACCTTGATTATTTCACATACCCGCCCAATATCACCCTCGGGAACAGCGGAGGCGAACTCAAGATACCAGAACGCATCTCGCATAAAGAGGACCGAGTTTCCAAGTAGCTGATCGGCATTTGTGGTAGCGTCAGGGCCTGACTCTTCACGGAGTTTGCGGAGCTCTTCAAATACGATTGCCTCCATGGAAGAGGCGTTGGCGGGTTGAGATGGCTTTCCAAGAGTGGCTTGGTATGCCTGAGTGGTCATGTAGTGTGTGTAAACCTGGTTGGCAATACGTTCAAGTTGCTGGAAGCTGCAGTCGGGAAACAGACCACCGGGCGCAAAGTGTTTGGTAAGCTCATTGGTCACGTGATCAGTGTGATCGGCAGGTTTCCCAGCCATCTCCTGCAGTATCGTACTGATGTAGGTGAGCTGAGCTGAAACAGAGCATACAGTGCAAACCATTCGCTCACTATGTAGCTGTAAGCACCATCGTCTCAAACGTCGTCTTGACTCCGTCGTGCCAGATATAGTACGAGTTGGGCTGATCAGGGTTCACGTTACGCCCGAGTGTATGCATGCTCTGCCGAAGTCCAAATAACGAGGAGTTGACCTTTGGGAACCAATGTGTCTTGTAGACCGAGGTGAGATAGGCAACCTTCATGTGCCAAAGCTGAATAAGCGGTATGGCCCAGCTGCGCGACTCGTAGATAGAACTCTCCGTTGCCTTGTATCGGATGACCTTGCGCAAGCGATCGATTGTGAGCTGGTCTCCGCAGACTATGAGCAAGAGCTCTTTGAACCATTCCGGCTCCATCTCCATTTGCGTTGATACGAGGTCGTGTAAGATCTCTGAAACGCCGCCAACAGTTGATTCGTCAATGGCGGAGGTACCCATGGACATGGTAGTCGACTTCCTAAGCTTCAACCTATGTTTTGCGTACCAGTCAGAGTCCTTGAAGCGGCTCTCAACCTCTTCGCGGAGCGAACCAGGAAGAGAATCGATGTAGTTGAGCAGAATTCGCATCACCAAGGCGGTCCCAAGTGCCTCTAAGTGAACCGGATCGATGTCGTCTAAGAGCTCTTGAGTCGTTAGATTCTGTCGGCGCTGCTCGCTCTTGTTCTTCCAGTACGGCTTGGGATCGAATGCTCCATCCGGGACGTCTTCAAGCACGATTGCTGTCGCGGCAGTTCCATTTCGCATCTGACTCTTGACGCCAACGGTCTGCCGACGAGCAGGGAGGTACTTGTTGACGTTGTCAAACACGAGGAGGAAGTACCGGCCAGGTCCTTTGGTGCGTCCAGTGGCGCTCTCATAAGCACGGCGACCTAGAGCCTTGAGTGCAGCAATCGAAGATCGCCCAAGCGCGAGTAGATGGGTGTGGACGGTGCTGCTGGACTTGGAGATTCCCATACGGCTCATAGCACGGTATACGAGTTTAGGTGTATTACACGCAAAGAGAAAGATGGATAAGACTGTCTGGAAAAAGTTGACGAGACCGTTACGGAGGGTGACTAGAATTAACAGCGCCATCATCATACCCTATTAGTTACCCATTGTCAGCATATATGCAACACTACAGTCGTCTTGAGGCTCTTACAGGTATCGGGTTCCGGTTCTTCTTCTCACCCTTGTCCTCTCGGGCCGCGCTTTTGGTCGTATCGCGGTTCAATACAATGGTCGAAAAAATCGCCCAAATTACAGGAGCAGTATGGCGAATAGACTGCTCATACTCGGGCGAAGACAGAGTCTCGATATTGGACCAGCCAGCTCCGGCGCCGCGCGGTAGGCCTGAATCGGCGTCTACAAGGTCCTGTGCCTCCTGGTCAACAAGGTAGAGCGTTCCTCGTACCATCAGCTCTTCCAGCCCCTCGCGGCTGTTGACGCGATATTTGGGGAGATCATCCACTGGCGGGAGAAGCGAGACCTCCTTGGGATGGCCGTTGGCAAAGGAAGGTGGGTTGGGGGGAGGGCCGAGGTCTGAAAACGAGGCTCGGACGACATTGTTACTCTCGCGACGGATGGTAGAGGGGTGGCGGTACATCGCATTCACGATTTCCGCAGGCCGAGTCCCTCTTCGAGTCGATCCAGCAAGCCACTTCGACAGAGCAAGCTTGTGCTTTTTCTCGAGCTCCTTGAACGTAGCAGGATCGAGTAGGTCTTCGAGAAAATCGCCTAGTTTGTATTTGTCGTGTTGGTCAAAGTAGTCTAAAATGAATCTCGTTTTAGCTATCTTGTCGGATCGCTCAGTAAAATCTGCATGGCGAGGTGAGGCCGAGGCGGTCTTTTCTGGGTTCGTTCGAGACTTCTTTGTTGACCGAGAGGGCTGTGGTGCCAGCTCCTGGCTCGAGCTAGCAGCTGCCGAGGTCGAAGCTCTAGGGGCGTTATTAGATATATTCAAGCTAGTATCATACAGAGGTCCAAAGATGTCGTCGCTTGGCCGCTTGCGAGACATCCTAGGCAAAGAGTGGGAGAGATACGAGGCCGCCACGAATGAGCGTACAAAGACCACAGGCTGGTCATGCGTCACGTGCACACTTGTGGCGGTGCCGTCAGCCCGCGCACGCGAAATCCACACTCCGTCTCACTCCGGCAGCGTGGGGCAGTTCCAACTCCGCTTAACTCTGGACATCCAGTCCAAGTGTATCCTGCAGGTCCAGACTACTTGGATCCCAGGTAAACCTTGGTGCTGATAATTTCAAATTATCGATCGAGACTTGTGCACGGCCACCACATCCGGGTTCGGAAATGGGGTTTGTGGATATTTTATTCTCATTCTGCACATTCTGGGCTGGACTTCATGCATTGAAGTATCTTCTCGCGAGGTTTTACCTATCGCACGCTACTCGACAGTTGACGAGGAATCGAGCGGTCTTGCCACTTGATCGGAGCCCTCAGTCCAACGTATCGACTTTGTCTTACTATGTTGGCCATAAGGTAGCACGCGCCTTTACGAGCCTAAAGCTTAATGTATCCTTGTCAGCCGTCAATCTTCGGATAGAAACCACTCTTTTGGATAGAGCCTTTGATAGAGCATCAATTCTGCTCGTACAAGCGCCACCTCGCTCTCCTGCTGCTCGGGCTAGACGCTTTATAGAAAAAATCTATTCTATTGGAGCCGCCGTGGGTCTCCTAGGAATGGGAGCTGTTTACATTCTGTTGCTATGGTCTTGTTTAATGGTCTTTCACGTGTCGGAACAGGCATCAGGCTCCCAGAACAAAACAAACCACACGCTTGATGATGAGCCTCTATCTAGTTCGGATGATGTCAACATGCGAGGTTCCGGGTTAGCGGTACAACCACTTGTGAGTGGGCTGTTGGGCGCCACTGTCCAAATGACCAAATTTGTTTAGATACCAGGCGTCACTGTACCGTTTTCTCACTTGCCCGTGCTGCTCGCAGCACTCCTATTTAGTCAGATTATTCACGAAGCTGGCCACGCATTATCTACCATACCGTGAGGATCACCACCCGAACCACGAGGTGCCAAACTAAGGCATATCCTTCTAGAGAAAACGTTCCAATTCATTCCGTAGGGCTGGGCCTATTTGTGTGCCTCCCGTCCGCGTTCGTGTCTTTGAGCTCTGTTGCATTCGAAAAGCTTCCGCCGCTTCCTCGAATGCGCATCGCAGCTGCGGGAGCATACCACAACTTGGCGTTGTGGTTTATACTTGCGATTCTGGGCTGGTATGTGGGGATATTATAAAACAGCGTCAGGCTAAAAGCCCAAAAGGTCCGGGTTAGGCAAACTCCTAAGCCAAGGGTGGACTGGCTGGGGAACATCTTTCGGCCCTTACAAACATGTGAACGACTTGGGCGTCTCAGTCCAGTCAATCGATCCTGTAGGCCTTGCCTTCTTTATTCTGATAGCATGCTCATGCAACATCAGGAATCCGACCTGGGTCAATATCTTTACCCTGGTGACATCATTACGCGAATTGAGGATACCGTGCTCGCCCATGCATCCCTCTTAGCTCAGCGCCGCACATCCCTCCAGCTATGGCATGACTTGCTGCTGCACCATCACTATAATGTCACAATTGACGACCTACCTGATATGGGGTGGTGTGTCGACGCAAAATGGTACAAGGGTTAGTCCATTTCATCGTTCTCGCCGGCGTGTAGATAACACTTTCGGTTTCAATAGACCAACCATCAGAGTGTTGTACCGATCCCAGTTCATCCCCTCTCGCCTGCTTTTCTCCTTCCAACACTACTGGATCAGGCTCCTGTCTCGATCCATTCAAGGTTTTCAATCCATCACAAACCCCAATGTCCCTTGCCCATGGCCGTTGCTCCACAACCTGTATCACAGCTGGAACTGCAGCTGCCGAGGACGAGCCTGAGCAAATATGCGTCCAAGCCAAGGGCGTGACGCGCATTGGAGTTGTGAGGGGAAATGGACTTGAGAGAACGGTGCTGTGGAGTGGACCAAGTGAAGAGATTTGGCAACAAGGTACGCTGAACTTATGCTGCTGTGCTAGTGACCCGTGCTCACAACAGAACCCGAGTCCAGTGCATGTGGGAGACATCGCGCCCCGTTACTGGTTCATACCATCAGGACTCCCTGAGCTTTTCGCATTATTCGCATCGTACGTAGATACATTCTAGCTCAAAATCTATCTTAAGCGCTCTTTTTACTAGGTACACATCAACTATTACGCTCTCTCTATTTTTCCTCAACCTTCTTCCCATCCGGTACCTTGACGGCGCTCAGCTACTTTCTGCCTTGCTCGACATATACGCCCCGAGTACTCCTACATCCTCCTTCTCTCTATCTCAAATACAAGCATCTGCCGAGGAAGGCCACTCAAAATACGAGTACTCCTTTACGTACGAAACACCCGAGCGTCGCCCCCAGATTATGCGCAGGCATACATCCAACCCTTCCACGCCACCTGTTGTGACTACTTCAAATGGGGACGAGTATGAGCGGGAGGGATGGATTGAGACGAACAGAAAGCGTATTGAGAACACCGCAGAGGGTCTAGCCGTCGCGTTAATTACGATGGTCGCAATCGGAAACGCTTGGGTGTTTATGGGGTAAAATCTAGCGACCGGGATCAGATTCTGGAATAAACTGGAGTTCCTTTGTTCAATCGCTTGTCTTTATAGCTTCCTTTAGGATAAGAGAAAAAAACTTATCATAGACTCAATTGTCCAGACTCCCAATTTACCGACCTAAACGCACTCAATGAACGCACTTTTTATGTGACCTACTGTGTGATTTATGCTCGTCTCTGCTCTAGTGATACTTGGAGATATAAATTAAGCAGCTCGTTCGGGCCGCTGTGCCCAACAATTACCGCCTCACCCAACTGTCTCTAACCGTACTTTTTCTGCCCCGCGAAATCTCACTCACCCTTGGCGCCTATTATGACCACAGGTGCCTAGCTGAATGTTGCTTCACATCGAGCCTAGCACTACTTTTTGCATCCTACCATATGCCGGCTTGGTGGCCGAATGTTCAGCGTGACCTACAACAGCTCATGGCGCTCAGTAGCTCATTAGGCAAAGCCACTTGCAGTTCGTCTACTTCGCTTAGTCTCTCAATCGTCTCCGTTACAGTAAACCTGCCGCTTGTAGAGGTACGCTTCTCGATGCCGCGGCAGGAGCTGGAGCCATATAACTATCACTTTGTTATAAAGTGATGCATGATTAAGTAGGCGCAACATCTCTTCGGTCGCAAAGAGGTACTATCTTTCTTAGAAATCACTAAAAACGTTTGCAGTTTCGTTCTTCGACTAGGCATGCCAAGGCTACGACCTGTTCGGCGTTCTCTTCGCGCATACATGGTGGGAACCCGTGACGTTTGGATTTAGCGGAAGCTAGGTTCCGCGAAACCCGTGAGAGTTTTTGCCATGGTCATACCTTTTTAATGTGCTTGAACTGACATGTAAGAGAGCGGATACTAGATTCCGCCAGCGCTTACTCCATATCCCTTGAAATCCACGACCAGAATCGACCAGCCAGCACGCATATAAGAGCTGGATTCAAGCCAGCAGTAAACACACAGCTCTACCATCCCATCTTTCCTCCACATATATCTAAAAAATGACTACTAGTGCTCTCGCTCGCGAGTTCGTCGACTCCTCCGTTGAGCGCTCGCTGAACGATCTGCTGGCTCAGCTGCCAAGTGATAGGCGTCCTCGTCCCATCAGTATCGCTTCCGTGCACGTTCCCAATACGCCATGGGCTGAAGCGACTGCGCGCTGGACGAAAGATATCCTGACGCCCGAACTTTACAACCACTGCCGCCGTAGCTACTTCTACGCTACTGCGCTTCTTGATCCTGAACTCGGTGAGTCGGGCGTTACACATATTGTTAATTTGGTATGACTGGAGCTAACAGCCTGTCGCCTCTATAAGGGTTCTTTCCTCAGGACGTTGTGTCTCGCGCTAAAGACCATGGACTCGAAGAGAACATGTGGCTTGGCGCTATGCTCCACGACGTGACTCTCGTCAAAGAGGTCCAACACGACCTTGCGAGCCAGGTCAGCTTCAACCTTCAAGGCGGAATTGTAGCGCACGAGTACCTCTCAGATCCCCAGCCCAAAGTCACGCCGCAAACGAAGCATTGGGGAACGTGCTCACACAACCGAGCCACGCCTGATACTGCTCTATCCAAGTATCAAGTCGGAGAGGTATTTTTGAGTTAATAATCCTACCTGAAAATAGCTAAAAACACAAAACTTAGGTGGTTGAATCAATTGTGATGCACCTTGATCCAATGCTTCCAGGTCGTGCAAACTTATGTGCCCGCGCACTGCACCTCGGAATCATGTTCGATGCCGTGGGTGGAGGACCACCGGAGCAGGTCTTCCGTATGTGGCACCCCGAAACCATTGCCAATGGCGCCAAGGAGTGGGCTCGCAACCTCGATCCTGGTTCAGCCGCGGCTCTCATCAATAAAGAGCTTCGTACCAAGCCCGGCTGCCACTCTACCACCAAGTAAGCAGAGCTCTTTGGACTGATCCGTGCATCTGCTAAATTTGCGCAGTATTCGAATGATCCCGAACTTGTGCGAGTTGCTCGAGAACAACCCGTACTTCCCAAAGGAGAGCGCTTAGAGCGATTTGAAACCACTGTTTTCTGCACAAATAATCTCAGGCTTCGTTTTGAAGTCAGTTGTTGCGCTCGTCTGCGTTTGATCAGCCTTGTAAATAAAGGAGAAAATAAATACTAGGGCATAGATATGCTGCCACATGCAAGGATCACACGTACATACTAGAGATTACAAAATCATACAACAGAATCAGCCTTTTTTCAAGTAAGAATTTCAATCGCAGGAATAGCTTTCATCAGCCACCACCGCTCCCCGCAGCGTTCTTTCGCCTGTCGCTGGAGAGTTTTTCCATGATTACCCAAGTCACTTTCAACACAAAATAGAAGCCGCATTTAGCCACCTTTACGACCTAATCATATCATGCCGGACTCACCAACAAGCTCATCTATCAGACCTAGTGCTAAGTCATTTATATGTAGTGAAGATTTTTTAGTTCGAAGAGGGGCAAACGATACGCGATCGAAGCTGGCCATGCTCATTCCTGAATCCGGGGCAACGCACTGGAGGTGCAAATGTTAGCTTGAGAGCTGCTATCCAAAGCGCTCGAAAGACGTACATAAAATTCACCACTACCAATTTTCCACTTGAAAGAAACGCCCTCGCGAGTAGTGTACGTCCTTGACCTAATAATCGCGATCAACTTGTACCACCCAAAACCTATCGTAGGGCCTCACCGAGACAAAATGTGCGATTTTGGGAATACATTGTCCAGCAATGCTTCCCTCCCTTCAAACCTCAGAGCAGCACCTCCAAACAGGCGCCAGTCGATCGCGGCGATCATCATACCTTGCCGCGAGATCGTAGTAGTTCTGTCGCTGAACAGCTTAGTTGGCGTCGCTGTCTGGATATATGCGTCAATCAGCGCTAATCCAACTGACTTGAAGATTGAAACACCGCACCTCGTATAGAACAAGACCATCAGGGCCTGTCAGTTGAGTGTTCAGGACTGACGTTTCTGTTTGAATAAGGCTGGGTACTGGTTAGAGAGAAATTTTGAGCTGTTCGATAAGGATCACTCACGTCGTCATGCTGAGGGGTTGAATACTGTGGCGGGTCCGTCCTCGCCTCCCAGAGCTCTATATATAACCGCAATTCAGATACTAGATCCACTCCACAATAGAGTTTATCTTCAATCTCCTACCCAGTGGGCGCCCTCAATTCTAAAGGTTTCGAGTGAATTTAGCTGGTTTTGCTGAATCCAGCTCGAGTCGGCCTTTCTGAC
>WSTH01001625.1:0-11545 GCA_019616345.1 Ceratobasidium sp. 395
ATTCACTCATCCTCACGTTCATTTCAATCTCTTTTCAGCCCACATCAGTTCTTCAACGGCTGGATGCAAGGCATCGACGCCTACTCCTCCAACCTCGGAACCTACAAGAACCTCGACGTGTGCCACTAAACCTAGTTGGCATGGCACCCCTTTTCACGCTCATTTCGATTACCCCTTTCTTTTTTTCTTCTTGGCTTGATTACGTGAGGACACATTACACATTTTCAGAGTATGAGCATGAGGATTTCAGTTAGATACCTACGATATACCTGTTTTGTTTATTTGAGATAATGCATTCGAGTTGGTCTTAGAGGTTGGTATGATTTGATGCACTCTGTTGCGTCTATAATTGGTGATGTTAGAATTCACTCTGCCGTCGTATCCCCTATGTGAAGCTTGGACTTGGAATAGGAGTGTAGTCATAATTAAGCTCACTCCCACAGATCTTAGTACGTTATTAATTTCGAGCCTAACCGTCCGTAGCACCTGTTTGGGAGCGCGTGCAGAAGGAGCCGGCACACTCGGGTCACGTGGCACGCGTGGCGACGCGCCCGACTGTGATACTCTCGTGACAGCGCCAGACATTATGCGTCGCTTTTTTCTTCCCATCCATCGTCCCCTGCTAGGGCAAATCATTGGCTTGCCCGGTCAAACCCTTGCTACCTATAGGCTACACTTACGGGTCGGGCATCCAATCACGCTTGCGCCGAGCTCATTAATCCGACTATGCGAATATATTATCTACGGGATGTCATGGCGCTAAAACTGGTACAGGGGACAAACGAGACTTGATAAACATGGTGACAGAAGCACTTTAGATAAGAATTGGATGCGCAGTTTGTCTTGATTTGACAAAGTCACTCCATCGGATGGGTCGGCCGTTCGCAGCGGCACCATGCCAAAGGTGGTCGAGCACGGGCACAAAGTTTGAACCCCTGAGGATCATCAATTCCTTTATAAACTCGAATCTAAGTTTCTCTCTAGCAATGGCGCGCCGTTTCTCATCTCGTGCGCATGCGCCGGCCTGGGCGGTAACGAAATGTTAGCATTAATCATCGAGCTCAGAGTGTATGTGAAATGGCCACCCACCACAATGTATTGTACAAAAAGGTGGATGTTAATAGTCGGTACTTCGGGAGGCTTAACGGCACTTGTGAGTCGAAAGACTTGTCGTACCGATGCCTGGACACGAGCGTCTGCACTGGTTGCCCCACACACCGCCTGCCCTTATAATGTTAGGAACAAACATGAAGAGCTCATGATACTGCAAACTCGCCATGTACAAGTATATTAGCAGAGTATGACGCCAGCTCTCGTGAACTGCTAGTCGAGCAACTGCTTTCCATGATTCGCCCTCCCGATCTAATGCCGTTGGTTTCCACGATTTGAGACTCTGCTCCATAAGTTGCCAATCGATATTCTTTCCTGGCTTATGATGAATATGTGCATTCATATCCACGAGTGCCACCTGAAATTCTGCAGGGCAACCGTAAACCCACTCGACAATATGTCTTTCTTCTCCAGACGGCTGGATAGACGTGTCGTAGTCAACTGCTTGAGGGAGAGCGTAGAGCATCGAGCATAGCGAATCCTGGAGAACAAATTGTACAAGTTCGTGTCGTGTGGAGGCGAAGAGGCGCGCAACCGAGACAGATGAAGAGTTCGGCTGCCATGCCCCTTCCATTAGGGCCATCTGAAGAAAGACTGGCGCGCAATCCAAGAGTAGACGATACACACTTGTACTCTGATTGGCGAGACCAAACCTGAGAAAGGCAAGCTAACCAATAGGATAAAAATCAAACGTCTGAATGATCTTATATAAAACATACCTCGAGCATTGATGAGAGTCGGTTTTGATATTCCGCAGGGGTCAGGTTCGGGTCCGAGGTCGAGGCCGACGACTGCTGCTCTAGTTGGCCGAGCCAGTTTGTATAAAACGAAATCTTCTCTGCACTACCTCCTTTGATGAGCGATTGGAGCAATTGGTACCCAATGAATACTGTTAGACGTGCTGTATCGGATTTTTCTATTCGCTTGATCAATGAATTGCGGGTGCGTGTAGCTTGCCTGGAAGGCGGTTTGAAATAAACGAGAGTGATCATTTGGTCGTCTGTTCGGAAAGTTAATCAGAACGAGCAGGATATAAGGGGAATAGTGCACCAGTGGTGCATGCCTACATGCTGATAATATAAAGTCGACAATATCACTCGCATTGTTGGGGTCCGGAGATAAGTGATGTGGACAAGCCCAAGGGGCTGCAGAGCCATGAAGGCGCCAGGCTGGGGACGACATTCTGCGAGAGCAGCTTTCGCAGCGTGACTGAGACTGGCGAGCCGCTAGAGCATAGACACTAGAGTATCCAGTAGAGTAGATCTGAGGTTCACATTGAACTGGTAGGGGGCCTGTACGCGGAGCGTCATGGGAGAGTACGATAGTATTTGTATCGATACCAATATCCTTCCCCGAGTCAATGGGAGGGGCAAGTTCGGCCAAGCCCGAGGAAGAGCCAACAGAATATCTATCTAGAGTGGCAAGGAGCACAGAAGTACTTTCATTGGCCGGAAATCCCGGATCGAATTGACCCGTCGAGAAATCCAGTAATGTAGAAGGTTGCGTATTGTCAGTATTGCTGGTCTCTCCGGCCATTTCTTCTAGGCTTAGACTCGGGGGTTGATGATCGAGATGCCCGTATCCCAAACAGGTAAACCCGCCCGTCACGCATCGCTCGCAAGCTGGTCGAGTTTTGTCACATTTTTTGCGCCTATCCAACAGGTGTCGCGCGGTGAGTCGTACATGTGAGAACCTAATACTGACCTATGTTTGCAAGTTAGGCAACTAGATCCTGTCGGACCAGGACGGCTAGAATGCCTCTTCATGACAGTAAAGAAACGGTGCCTGGAGCGTATAAAGGATCAAAGAGCTAGGTCTAGTGTACTTTGAGGTGCCCACAACGAACTGAGACGGGCGACTGTGTATATAAAAGCGTCGTGGTCGGTGGCCGAGAGTTCGAGATCATGGCTTATGTCAGTGCTGACTTGGTGGTATTTGCTGTGATGTCGTGTTTGGGTACCTTGTAACACGAACTAAACTGAATGTCGTTTTTAAACCATATATATACACGAAGATAGAAAGCAAACCTTAACGAAAAATTGCTGTTTGTAACGGAAGGATGATTTGGAATATCGAGACAGGTCCATGTTAGTAATTTCTTTGGATTGTATGCTGTCTCTTTAGGCTGCATCGAGCAAGTGCTGCATGGCGTTCAAGTCGCACGGCAGCTAACCCTGTGCGATTGTACGGTATTCAAGCACCAGTGTCTACCGGGAGAGGAAAAGGTAATAATAACATGAGCTCGGCAGTCCGACGGATAACGGCCAGACAAGTGCGCCATTACTCACATTTGTTGACACCTTTTGCTGCAATATAATATCTCCGAACACCCGCCACACCCGCCAGCAATATCCGACAGTCCCATCATGACGAACCCCGGGCATCGAGGGTTGGTACACACTTTTGCCCAAACTCGATGTGTGGGAGGATGATAAAACGGCTCCCAGAGCTGCATCGCTTCGAGGATACATGTACTTGTGCCATCTTGAGTCATTCCGAATTTTCTCATTGTCAGGTGGTCATTCACTTTCCCCCAATGGATGGAGTCAGCTTTGAGTGAGTGTTTCGAATAACTTGAAAGCGCTTCTTCGGATATGTCGAAGAAGTCATGAAATGTCTCTCGAAGTTGCTTCAGGATTTCAGGCCTGCTATCTGTGCTTTCATAAACCTACGATTGAAGTACTATGCCGCGGAGGAAACATACCATCTCGTAACGCTAATAGCATGATGCGACCAAACAAATCGAAAAGATCCACCCGCAAACATATACCAGCAAGGATTGCTTTGGTGGTTGGCGCAGTAAGAGAACACTGTAGGCTCCTTTGTGGCAATGTCAGCTTAATTCTAGGAGCGTTCGAGCACAGTATTCGAATTCTTACCACATAACCTGAAAGATATCCAGTACATATATTATGATCTGGTCGCTTTGAGCTACAGTCACATATCCACCTCTCTCTTCATCTAGCTCTAGCCAGAGTCTCTCGATTGCCACTAGCTGAATCTCGGGTAGAAGGTTGGGGGCCATAGTGCTAGCATGGCTACACGCGAATCGAAATAAGATGCTCAATGGTTCCATCCACATAGTTTCTGAAAGTGATCTTCTATCTTCGTTCGAGTTCGGGCGGAACATGTCCATGTAAGCGCGCACAACGGCACGCGAATCCTTTTCATCGACGCTGCTATCCTGCATAAGACCCAGATCCACCCTTTGGGCCCAAACAAACTGTAGCAGCCTCTGCTCTTCCAAGATATGCTGGGATCCAAATAAAATTAGGCGTGAAATCAAGTCATGCAATGGAACCCATCTTTCGGCCGATCTACAGGACATGAAGAAGACAATGGGTTAAAAGATATAGGCTCGGGTAAGAAACACGAACATACCTTGAAGCTCCCAAACACAGCATCATATGACCCGTGGTAAAAAGCAGAGCACTAAGTCCAGGTAACATCCTGCGTTTGATAAGAGTAGTCAACCGGCAACGGTCGTTCCAGAGGGTCATTAGTAAGAAGTCCAGATCTTCGGAGTTGAGTCCTCCAACACGCGGGAATATGTCCATACCCAACGACTCAACTCCAAAATATGTAGGTACCCGAGCAAGGTTTGTACTGAGGGGAGTTTGCGTTATGAAACACAATGCCCTATCTGCAAGAGCTTCAATGAACCCCCAAGCGGCACAACCGGGGCCACGGCGGCGGTTCTCCACTAAATCCTCCAACACATCCATCTCTATGAGAATCGCAATGCAGATTGTGTGTATAACATGCTGGATACACAGATAACCATAATAGTACTCAAATATCTGGCATTAAATCCCAGTTCAGCATAGTGGCGCATAGTCAAGCAGTATATTATCACATACTGAGCTCGGGTTTAATTCTTTGTATTGTCGAAGCGTAGTCAACAGTACAGGAAGGAAGGTCCCACATCGTTGATGGCTTGTCTGGTCGATATTTTTGCCAATAACTAACAGAGTCTGGAGTATAGACAAAGGAAGAAGTCCACCATGGGCAACGCTAGTTATCTCCCGAGATTCCAAATAGTCGCTGAACGCCTTTTCTTCTCTCGCGCTTGAATCCTTAATGTAGTGGTTAAATTTTGGGCCCCATTTTGAATACTGTTCGCTCATCATGCAGTATCAATATAATAGAAGGAGCTCCAGGAGGTTGACCCAAGTCAGAACTGGTTGAAACGAGAGGAGGGTACTCAGTCGATGGGTGATCTTAAGAAAACCCGTAAATACTTTGATACCGCCACGCTCGGGTCACGTGGCGCGTGTGGCGACGCAACCGCGATCCTCCCGCGGTAGCGCCATACATTGTACATCACTTTCTTCCCTTCATCCACCATCTCCTACTGGACGCTCCGTTGGCTTGCGTGGTCAAATCCTTACTATCCACGAGCGTAACTCACGCCGAGCTCATTAATACGACTAGCGAATCTATTGTAATATCTACCGGGTGTCATGGCGCTAAAACTGATGCACAAGACGGACAGAACTTGATACACATGGAAACACATTTAAAGGAGAATTGGATGCGCGGTTTGTCTTGACTTGACATAGTCACTCCATCGGATGGGTCGACCATTTGCGGCGGCACCATGCCAAAGGTGGTCGAGCACGGGCACGAAGTTTGAACCCCTGAGGATCATTAGTTCCTTTACAAACTCGACTCCAAGTTTTTCTCTAGCAGCGGCGCGTTGTTTTTCATCTTGTGCGCATGCGCCGGCCTTGGAGGTAACAAAATATTAGGGCTAATTATTAGGGTCAGAGTGTAAACGACGAGCTACCCACCACAATGTATTGTGCAAAAAGATGGATGTCAATCGTTGGTAGTTCGGGAGGCTTAACGGCACTTGTGAGTCGAAAGACTTGTCGTACTGATGCCTGGACACGAACGTCCGCATTAGTCGTCCCGCATACCGCCTGCTCTCATGATGTTAGGAACCAGCGCCAAGAACCCATGGGGCTGAAAACTCGCCATGTACAAGTATATTAACAAAGTATGACGCCAACTTTCCTGGACCGCTAACCGAGCCACCGTTCTCCATGACTCGTCCTCCGAGGTCAATACGGCCGGTTTCCATGCTTTGAGACGTTGCTCCATAATCTGCCAATCAAGATCCTTCCCAGGTTTATGATGAACGTGTGCGTTGATGTCCACAAGTGCCACCTGAAACTCGGAAGGACAACCGTGGACCCACTCAACAAGATGGGTATCTTCTCCAAATGGTTGGATGGACGTGTCATAGTCAACTACTTGGGGGAGTGAATAGAGCATCGAGCATAGCGAATCCTGGAGAGCGAATTGTCCAAGCTCGTATCGTGTCGAGGCAAATAGTTTCGCCAACGAAACCGATGCCGAGTTTGAAGGGTTCGGCTGCCATGCTCCCTCCATCAGGGCCATCTGCAGGAATACCGGAGCAGAATCTAGGAGTAGGCGATACACACTCGTAGCACGATTCGCGAGACCGAACCTGAGGAAAGCAAGCTGATCAATAGGATAGAATCAAGCGTTGAAATGTTCCCGCATGGAGCGTACCTCGAGCGTTGCCGAGAGGTGGTTTTGAGCTTCCGTAGGAGTAAGATTCGGGTCTGAAGTCGAGGTTGAGAATTGCTGCTCTAGTTGGCCGAGCCAGTTTGTATAAAACGAAATCTTTTCTGCGCTGTCACCTTTGATGAGCGATTGGAGCACTTGGTATCCAATGAATATGGTTAGGCGTGTCGTATCGCATCCTTGTATTCGCTTGATTAATGAATTGCGGATGCGCGTCGCTTGCTGGGAAGGTGGTTTGAAATAAACGAGGTTTATCATTTGGTCGTCTGTTTGAAAGTCAATTAGAACAAGCGGTATATAAGAGAAGTAGTACACTAAGTACTAGTGCATGCCTACACGCTGATAAGATGTAGTTGACAATATCACCCGCATTATCGGGGGTCAAAGATAAATGATGTGGACAATTCCAAGAAGGGAAGGCTGCAGAGCCAAAAAGGCGCCAGGCTGGAGACGACATTCTGCGAGAGCAGCTTTCGCAGCGTGACTGAGACTGACGAGACGCTGGAGTATAGACACTGGAGTATTCAGCAGAATAGGTTTGAGGTATGTATTGAACTGGCAGCGGGCCTGCACGCCGAGCGTCATGGGAGGGCAAGAAAGCACTTAGGTTGGTACCAATGGAGTCCTTCTCCGAATCAATGAGAGGGGTAAGTCCGGCCAGGCCGGGAGAAGAGCCAACATAATTTATTTCATCCAGAGCGGCAAGGGGCACAGAAATAACTTCGTTAGCTGGAAGTCCTGAACCAGATTGGTCCATCGAGAAATCTAGCAAGGTAGAAGGTTGCGTGTTGCCAGTGTTGCCAGTTTCTCCAGCCGTTTCTTCCCAACCTAGGCTAGAGGATTGACAATCGAGATGCCCGTACCCCAAACAGGTAAACCCGCCCGTCACGCATCGCTCGCAAGCTGGTCGAGTCTTGTCGCACTTCTTACGCCTATTCAACAGGTGTCGTGCAGTGAGTCGTACGCGCGATAACCTAATACTGACCTACGTTTGCAGGTTAAGCAACTAGATCCAGCCGGACCAGGACGGCTGGGATTTCTCTTCATCGCATGGAAACCGGTGTCCGGAGTCGACAAAGACAAACTCAGTCGAAAAGCCAGGTCTACGAGAGTTTGAGATGCACCCGAAAAACTGAGGCGGGTGTCTATATGAAAGCGTGGTAGTTGGCAGTCTGAGGTCGTGGCTTACATCAGCGCCGACTTGTGGCGCCTGATTGTATGTTATGCCGTGTTTGGATGCATCACATGCCAAGTTGAAGCCGACACCAGCATTGCTCTTATACGTACCAGCAACAACTAAATTACAACCCCCGTCCTGCAAATCACTTTCCTTATGTATTCGTACCCGGAGACTTGAGACCTGACCTGGTAAGACTTGAAACTGAAGCAGCCCCCAATCGAACGGCACACACCTCATAGATCTTAACTCTCTTCATGGCCAATTTGAGCAGAGAGAGCTCACACATATATCGATTGATGACTGTAGAATGCTCAATGGCTCATAGGGCGATTGAAAATTAGCTAAGGTGCAGTACTGTGCTTGACGACCTCGTGTACGGGAGCTTGAGAGCGATTTTAGCCTGTACATAGGGTTCAAATGCCTAACGTAGAGTATATGCCTGAGTCTTGGTCAATCGTATGCGACCGCACGAGCGCTTGGTGCTAATAGTTACATGGTGCTTGTAGACTGCTCGCCAACAGCTAGAGATCACCCATCCGTAATGTACACCTGCCAGTTTCTAACACGTGCGCAATGTTCTTCTGTATGCATTGTGTTGCATGTCCTCGCTTACGGTATATCATACTTAAGTATACGTAAATAATCACCTCAACCAAGCTAGCATTTCAAGCGGTTTTCTCAGCATGTATGCGCGTTAGACGCATGAGACTCGGACATACGAAATTGGATGGTGATTAGCGCACCTTAAGAAAACAAACATCGCAGCAGAAGCCAATAAGTATCATACATGTTACCCAATGTCCTTTGTTCAGTATTCATTTAGACCACCTTGTTTCAGCTCGTGTAAGGCGCATCAATAACCGGCATAGTCCCCAACGTATACTAGTTCATTATGTTCGCTTATGTCAGCTCCCGAAGCTGCCTGAAGCACGCTCCAGATGGACTCAAAATCAAGCCCCGAGCCCCAGCTGCCTTCATTCCAGTCATTAGATGAAGTGTGGATGGACGAGTAGTGGGCGTCAACCGCGATAGCAGAGCTGCCGGACTGATTCAAGTACATCGCATCGAACGACTGCTGGTCGACCGGATATGAGTGCTCTTTAGAGCACACTTGACCTTGAAGCAGCTGCGAAGATTTCGCTGTCCATTCGGCGCCGTCAGCGGGGCCGGCCGTGCACTCCGTTGGTGTGTGGAGCGTCTCGCCGAAATGTTGGGCACGCGAGTCGATCGGAGCTGGGCTAGGGCTTGACTCGAGTGCAGAGGGTAGCGAAGCGGGGCTGTTGTCCATCGCCAAACTCGGAGTACTCGTAAGAGATGAGAGGCCAGCGACGCCACTTGGGTCGGTATAAGGCGAGGCGCTCTGGGAGACAGCAGGCTCGATCGTCAAGACGAAAGGCGTGTTCGAAGCCAGCGAGCGGGAGTACGCCTCGAAGTAACAGTTATACTCGAACACGCTGTAGAAGATAGGAGCATACGGCCTGCCGTGCTGATCGGACGCGACAGGTACCGGAGGGTTGGTGAAGTCGAGCAGAACGATGTCCCCGGGGCGAGGTCCGCTTGAGCAAAGGGTCAGCGGACAAGTAAGCTAGAGGTCACGGGAAGCTCGTACCCTAACGCGATGAGTCTGTCGACGATCTCGGGCGGGATGTCGTGTCGGATCTCTTCGGCGACCCAGAGTGTTATGTGCTCAGTGGAGGGCTGAAAAATTGACCTGACGGGGCTAGACGAGGTCGAGTCAGTACCGGTCGCGAGCGAGAACAACGGACTACGGTGCTCACCGTCTGAGCTTTCCGCCTTGAGTCATCGGTCCTATATGGACTAGGAGGTTTCGTAGCCACGGCTCGACGTGATCGAGACACCCGGTGCTCTGAGACTGGGCCGAAGGCTGCGTGGAGGCAGGGGTCCGAGCAGTGTGAGGGGCCAAGATCGGTACGGACACCGAGTCTGGAGCTGGAGCTGGAGCTGGAGCTGGAGCGCGCCTCTGGTAAGGCTGTGACCCGCGTGCACGCGTCGTAGTACTCTCCGACGGGGTAGAGTCGCTTCGATCGAGGCCTCGAGCGGCATGTCGAGGCTTCCGATTGGCTGGACGAGCGGCGCGACTAGCATAGTGAGGCAAAGGTTAGACAACATGTTAGAGGGGGAACATATACTGCTTGCCTGGCACCACGCGCAAGTGGCTCGGCGCTTTTGTCTTTAGCCCGCAAGGTAGGCAGTGTCTCGCGTTGATCGGTGGTCATCTCAGCGTTGGGATTCATGGCTGGCTCGGTCTATTGATCGGTATGTAAGTCAAACAAACACCTTGGTGTGAAAGGTCGATCGTACACTAGAGGGTCTGTTGGGGCAGGAGTGATTGTCCGGGTGTCTCACTTCGGTTGCTGTGGGTAGAGCGCTGGAACGCCGAGATCCAGTACTCGGGATGAGTTACGGCTGGAGCGCTTAGAGGTCTGCTAATATGAGACTTGGGTATAGCCGGACGCGAATGCAACGAAGGCAGCCGACGGAGCGAGGAGGGAGTGAGGGTGGTTGAGAGCTGAAGATAGTAGGCGCTTGAGTACTCGGGTTTTATCCAGAAAAGGAAACTCTGAAAGCCTCAGAAGCAGAGCTGCGCACCGGATTAGGTGACAAAGACAAGGGCGAGTCAGCAAACGATGGTTGGACCATGCCCATATCGAGCGCGAAGCGGTTGAGACTAGCATGAGCCATCACACCGGCTGAAACGCTTTATACCATGACTACGTCAGTTCATTATGAACCTATGATAGTAGAACTGTTGTAATAAGGGACTAGAGAGTAGAAGATAGGGTAGGAGTATCTCGGCTTCAACACTCTACTATGAGGAGACGGGGTACAAGGCGCCTATACGGATCAGCAGCCCACGTCGGCAGGCGCGTATCAAGCAACTGGCTGGTGCCAAGGATGAGTCGCTAGTGATTAAGCAGCAGGGTATAGAGCTGCGTATAGTTTATTCTGCACGAACATGAGTACGATAAGTCAAGGCTGGGCCATGCCCTAATTGAGCTTGAAGCGACCCAGACTAGCACTGAACTCTAAAACCCGGCCCAAGTAGTTTGCATCCTCGCTAGGTGGATTGGTTCTGAAACACCTTCGTCACGAAATAGAAAGCAGTAGACTGAGCAGGGCATGTCAGAATGTCTAGGTTCCGGTTTTTCACGGCCAGAAAGGTGTAGGCTTATGGCAAGCCGGAGTGACACTCATGTTTATCCGACGGAAACGGATGTATCTGAGGGTCCGCCGCACTAGTGCTGTCAGGGATCAGGGCTAGAAGCCGCTAGTCGGATGATCACTCACCCAATCGGAACAGCTCGGAGCTAGGGCGGCCGCCGAGATGAACGTAAACAAACATCCCCGCGCCGCGAGCGGGCGTCCACGCGGCCGAACAAGCGCCGGCGCCAAGAACGGCGAGTCGCCGACATCCCTGACGTCGCGATCGGCGGCGTCAACGCTGCCAAAGCGCTTGCCAACGACACAGCTGTAATTATAGACCAAAATATCAGTGTATATGCACGTGTGGGGTATCAAAATGAAGCCAGAAGCGCCGCGCGTCTGACTAAGCGATCAGGGAGCCGGGGAGAGGGTGGTCGGGGTAGGTCTGGGGGATAGTGTGAGCAGGAGGGAGTGTTAGTGTATGGGGGGGAATGGTGGATAGGGGGAATGAAGGGGAATGAGGGGGAATGGGGG
>WSTH01001626.1:0-11544 GCA_019616345.1 Ceratobasidium sp. 395
ATTTACTCACCTAAGCATGTAATCGCCCAAAACCCGCCCTAAAATCGAGCTGCGTATACCAAAACGCTCGCCCAAGCAACGCGCATCTAATGGTCTACTTTGTAGGAGTTTAGGTGTCCTCTACACTTCGTAATGGGCGAAATATCTGTTTGCGCTATTTATTTGGTGTGAAAACCCTGACCCGCACGAACTTTTGACAAGCGCAGTAATTATTTCAAGCCGGGTAGAGCAGATGATTATACACGCATAGGTGCCTTGGATTCATACAGTCAAGTTTTTCAGGGCGTGAATGTGAGCCAATCAGCAAAGGTGAATCATTACACTACAATCGATTCAAACCAAGATCGGGCACTAGGGGCTAATACTGCCCCTTGCATTTCGATAGACCGCTGTGGAGCTTTTACTCTAGCAGGATCACATCAGGCATCCACGGGATGTTCGACGTACGGACACAATCATTTTCCCTCGTTTAGGCAGTAAATCCTCGTCATGCCAGCACTTGATATCCTCATATGGCTGAATCGCCTCCATTAGGTCAAGGCCACACTTCAACACATCGAGTGTGGAGCCTCGACAATCCCGCCTGACAGCTGACTTAAACAGGACGGATATAAATTATCGTCTTAGCCCGCTGCTCATGCGATTACACAATCGAGACCACAGATTTCTTATAGACAAGTCTGAGTAAATGCGTGCCATCATCCAAGGGGTAGATTATATAGCTGCAAGGCCGGTTGTGCATTTCCTATGGTTTATTATCCATAGTTTTGGATAGTAGCTGTATGCTGTAAGCTATGACGAAGCGGGTCATCTGTTAGTGAAAATGAAGTCATGCCACCCAGTTCGAGCGTGGCCTACATCCGAGGTCGAACATCCCGTCACTACCTGATGTGATCCTGCTAGTGTAAAGGCTCCACAGCGGTCTATCGAAATGCAAGGGGCAGTAGACTTAGGGTTCAATAGGAGAAGGTCTCGAGTCGAGTCGGGTAAACTCCTTATACCTGCTGACAGTTTGTATCTATCATAAATCCTTCATTTATGGGTCAATCACCTTGTATATATACTTGATCCATAGCCCTTATAAGTGGCTATCGATCAAGCTAGAACACGCGCAGGTTAGTTTCGAATCCTTGGAGCCACAAGTGCTTACGTCCGAGGCATCGTAACTGGATCCCTAATTTAATGAATGAGTATGTTCTAGCTTGACATAGCAATATATATATATATTAAAAAGATCTCTAATACGGGGAATCGAACCTCGGGCTTCTGCAGCTGAGAGCTCACGGATTCAGGGTCCAAAACGAGTACGTAGAGCATCAAATGTCATCCGCGAGTAAGCTTCTTGTCCCACCAGCAATTTTGTATCCCTCATAACTCACTCATTCTGGGCCAATTACCCATTATTTATACTTATTGTATAGCTCCTACTCGTGGCTATTCGTTGAGCTATTATATGCGTGGTTCAGTTCCGTACTCGTGGAGCTACAGGTGGTTCAAGCCAAGACACCACGGCCGCATTCTCTCTATTCGATAGCTGAGCAGATTCTAGCTTGAGAAAGCAGCACGTATGTATCAAAAAGGTCTCCGATACGGGGAATCGAACCCCGAGCCGTCGCGATGATTACGTAAGTATTACGTGCTCATGAAAGGCGACAATGTTAGCCGTTACACCATATCGGACTGTAGCAAGCTGGCTCCTATGCCAACATAAATGCTAATAGCTCCTACAAAGTCAGCTGACTATGAAAGCTGTACCTTTGGCTTACTTGGTGAGAGTACGTTCACAGGGACTTAAGCAGCTAGTGGGACGCAGATTGTAGAGGAACTCAACAGCCCATGGGAGCGCCGGGCCGTGTCACGTGTTTTCAGGCTACCCATATGCCCGCCCTTAAGGTCGCCATAGTGCGATTTTTTATGATTTTGATTGTGTTTTACTCTATGAAACTAGCTAGCCCCCCACTCGTTTTTAACCCTTGGATGTCCAGCCGGGTTCTTGGTGTCACATATAATTTCAGCTTCCTCATTGAAGCTATGTGGCATCAACATTGAAAACTTGAACAACAAGAGCATGCTAACGTACCACTCCCACAAAATTGGTGTCAGTAGTTCGATGTTCGCGTAGCTGACTTGGCTATGATGAAATAATTGTAATGGGGACACTCAAAGTTACAAGAACTGGAACTCGACTGGTACTTCGCCGGCCCCGACACACGCCAGCTACGCAAAGGTTACAGTAGCATCTAAATACCTAACGCATCGACATTAGTAGCAGTCTTGCTATTACGCACGTACCGACGGTACCAAAAAATAGCTTTTAGAAATTAGTATGGCAGTATTTTCTAGTCGGTCTTAATGGTAACGCAAATGTACTGCATACATTCAGAATACAATATGATATGTGGTTATATGCTGCTCTGTATACCAAACATACGAAGCTTGATTCAGCAACAACTAAGACTTTGAGCTAATCGTTTGTAAAGCTGTATAGCAAGTCAAAGTAAAACGGGAACAAAATTGCGGAGTTAGTAGCCTACACTGTGTGTTCAACGAACTCGGCTCTCCTAGACCCCGTTAATGCGCAGAACGCAGCGTCCATGGGAAACCAGAAGATGATAAATTACCGTCTTGAGGGCTGTTGGCGCATTCTTCATGAGCTGCAGTAGCTGTATATGAGGAGACTGCGGACGGTGTACGTGCCCATACTGCCCCATTAAAATTGACGAGCTGTAGATTGGGGCACGGCCCATTTGGTTCCGTAAGGGCAGCCACGGTGGCAGGGTGTAATATCCTCCCCTGAGGGAAGCTCACTACATTGATTAGCTCGAGAGACTTGAGTTGGTTCAGAAGCGGCATTGCGTGGACGACTTGTTGTGAGTCCTGCTCTCAGTCAGTACTGGGAAATCTCGTAGGCGAAACATGTGGTAGAACGTACAAATCGGACATGCGAGGGGGATCCAGATAAAAACAGAACGCTGAGTCGATATAAGCTGGGGGCGCGCTCGCCTATCGTCTCGAGTACCTTACTTCCAGTCTCTTTTGTGAGCAGTCTGATGGTAATCCGTAGCTCTCGAAGTGGTTCTCTTGGCGAGGTAATGTTGGTCAGTAGACCCTTTAGCCTGTCATAATCCTGAATATTTTTGATACGGAACGTAAAGCCGTAACTCTGAATTGACCGACCAAGGCATAATGTAGCGAACCGGTGTGAGTTTCCAAAGGATAGGTTCTGAAGTGCAGGAAGGAAGCTGGCGTTGTTCGACTGATCGATTAGAGCCTGAGCGACAGATTTGTCGGTGCATCGCTGAATAGCTAGAGATGTAAGACGTTCTAGAGAGGAAAGTGTCTGAATGAAGCCATCGGTCCAATTTGGGTCGTTCGGGTGCCATTCAGGTCGAGTGGGATCTGGTGTGAGGAAAACTCGAAGCGAGGTAACGCATAGCGTATGTCTGAAGCTATAGCTAAAGTCATAGACTTGAGGTAAGCCAATGACGCGTAGGTTGCTGTATAGAATGGGAGCGACAGCATAGTGAAAAGCCTGATTTACAAGAGATAGCGATTTAAGAACTCCGATGTGCGAACTAGGATTGATTTGCTGAACGATGGGAACAAGAATGTCGGTTGGAAGAGTCTGGACGACCCGAGAGGGGCTTGGTTGGGCAGTAGATTCCGAATCCATTGCTTGGACTTGAGGAGATGGAGTGAGATTGGTCAACCGAACCGGTTTTGAGCACTCGAAAGTAAAGGTTCTATCGGTCACTAGTGCCTGCTGAGACTCCACTTTTTAAGTGCAACAATGTTGGAGGGCCTCTTGTGTGTCAGGGAGTAACACACCTGTTGTGTTATCGACGTTTAGCTTTACGCTTAATGATGGTGTAGGGGAATCGGGTTTCGTGGCGTCGGACGAAATCGGGCGACGTTTGGCGGCCTGCGACACACGTAGGTTTACTTTGGGGTTCTTCTTTTCAAGCTTGTAGGTTCTTTCCAGGCCATATGTTGCGGGTACCCCTATGGTAAAGTGAAAAAACATGTCGGTAATCAACCTGGGAGGTGTATCTCTCTGTGAAGTTGGGGTTGTCTCATTGGCAAGATTTGAGCCGTCCATTTTGTGGTTTCTTATCGACTCTTCTCCAGTTTTGAGTCGTTAAATAGGAGTATTAGAGGTTCGACTAACAGTGATAGGTGTGGTGGCTCAATGGTGGCTCGATAAGTGAGTTTCAAAAAGCAGATTAGTCATATATGGGGATCTGGTGGCTTAAGCGCCGACGGGCTTGATAGCCGTAGTCACGCCTATCGCCTGGCTGTTAGCTTGGCAAGATGGCGAGTGGGGCAAATCTTCCCACTCGTGCAAGCACCTAGCATAGTGTACAGATACATAATCTTGCTACTAGTTTAATCCGTAAGCTTCTTTCTAGCACCTTTGTGGATTTGCGTCTTGGGTAGGCCGAACCTGCAGCAATTCTGTCGCTTAAGAATACAACAAGGATCTAGAAAGAACCAAGTATCTCATCCACAAGATCAAACAGTTCTCCTGAAATGCACGCGCCAAACTGCCATATAGTCCAACCCTCAGATCCCAACGTGACACCCTAGTCCCAGCGGTCATGTTGCACATATCGCATACGTCCAGAATACAGCATACACAATATCTTCTACCCTTAGATACGTTAATTAACTTACTCACAACATTCTTCTTGAGTCTTTCTAGTCTAACCTGGAGTTTTGAGGCGCATATATGGTTGAAACCTGAGACGACCTTCGGTTAAATGGTTCCTTTTGTTGCACTGAGCGTCTCGGCTAAAGCTATGCTACCAGACAGGATAATGAGCAAATCAGACGCCCCAGCATCATTAATCTAGTTGCAAGAGGTTGCTGAAGAGGTTGGCTAGCAGCTTACCACCGATGTATAGGACTTTAGACTCTCCACGGCAAGCCGCAATAGCTCAGCTGGGAGAGCGTTAGACTGAAGATTCCGCGGATTCCGCGGTTCTCTGCACATCTACAGGTCTGAAGGCGTCCAGACTGGCTTGCCTGGTGGCGGGGTTAGGATCCAAAAGGTGAGTTTGTGCATGTACCGCTTGAAGGAATGAACGTTCCCAAAGTGGTCTGGGGAGAAGACGCAGATGAGTTCATTTTTACAGTAGACGAAGAGGTATCCAGGAACGGTCATCTGTCGTCTTGATCATTAGAGACGTGGAACCCACAAGGGAACAGAGGTTTGGGAGATACCTCGAACGTCAACCAAGGCCGTGTAAATTATATGACCTGAGGGTCACATGACTAGAAGGTCACATGACCGTGTCAACCGGTGCGCCACATCCTTCATTTCACTCAGCGTGCCACATCCGGATCCCACTTCACCCGCACCACAACAGAGTAAATATAACTAGCTAAGCTATCACTATGCAGTCCTCGGTACGTATCTGAGCCTTCTATTTTTCTCTATATTAACAACCTTGGTTAGAAACGGTCGAACACCGGGGCTCACGGTCGGCTGACACCCTCGCAAATCCCTCGCCCCAAGAAAGCTCGCAGAGAATGTATGGCTTTCTCAATATGTCTGACCTAAAATAACACAGAATATAGCCCCTGCTCCATCATCGGCACCAGAAAGTCCTCCGCCACAGTTCCCCCGCCGTGGGAGACGCTCCGGAGGCAAGTCGCGTAGTTTTGTTCTTATTCCACTTCTGACATAGTCCACAGCGGTAATTAACATCGAAAGTAGCCCTGAACCAGAGGAAGTAAGCGTGTTACTTTTACCTTCACTCGTTATGCTCACCAGTTTTCAGGTTGGCCCACGCACCGCTTTGGGCGACGTCACCAGTAAGCAGTGGCTTATCGCCTGTTTTATTGCACTTAATACTTTCATCAGACGGTAGCTCGCAAGAGGTGGCAATTATGGACACAGAAACAGCGCATACAAACGCCCCCACACCAACGGCCAAGCCAGCTCGCCCTAATGCTGGTCCAACCAAAGGTCGCACTACCAGAGCCGCAACAGCCAAGAGCGTGACACCAAATGGCTCGACTTTGGAGTCCACCACCAACCAAACGGGTGACAAGGGTGCTACTAACGATCAAGCCACCACTACGGAACCCTCTACATCATCCAAAGCGGACAAGTCAAAGACTGTGGCTAAACCCAAGGCGGCGGCGAAAACAAAGGCAACTACATCGGCAGGGGCCGGACCCTCTAAAGCTAAAGGCAAAGCTAAAGGTAAGTGCTGGAAACCGTCTTCAAGTTGTAAACTGATAGGTGATGAACAGCCAAAGTGGTCGATGTGGACGATGCCGGTAAATAAATCACGCTGTCTCCTTCGAATATTCTGCTGACTTTGAACTAGAATTCTCACCAAACATGATATTGGCCTTGAATGAGATTGCCAAGAACCATATGAACGCTCATATCCAGGCAAATCGGACCGCTGTTGGCCTGCAGCTTGCCAATCAGAAGACCGAGCAAGAGCGACGCCAGACTTTGGACAAGCAACTGGGATGGCTTAATTCGCTCAAGGAGGTAATCCACGAGTTTGGCGCAGAAGAGGCCAAGACGGTTCTAGATGGAATTTTTTCGAAGAGCCAAGAGCAAATTATGGGCATCCAGAAGGAAATGGAGATCCACAAGACTGCTCGCGCGGAGTGGGAGGCTAGGGCTCGCGAATCGGAGAAGGCTGTATTGGAACTCAAGAAAGAGCAACTGAACGCGGAGAAGGCCAACAAGGACAACGCTGCTATCCGCCGTTTTGAAGAGGCTGAAAAGCGCCGGAATAGTTAGATAAGCGTTCCCTCTCCTTTTATTTTTATTTCTCTCTCTTTCCGGCCTGGACATGGCCTTTTTTCATTCGCTTTGAAAGGGTTTCGTTTATTTAAGGACAATTTCTCTACGACTGGATGCTAGATGTCTCCAGATACCCAATTTGCTGGTGGTTGTTACTCATTCACTGCGTCGCATGTGTTGTCTGTCTGTTGTAATATTCAATATCGTATTGTTCGCTTGACATGCAGTTCATACTAAGCATTGACGTTTCAAGACCGTGACTACTAGCTGGAGTCCAGCATTCCGAGTAACTCCATTTCAGCGGTAACATCTTCGCCATCCAAAAAATCGTCAATCGAAGCGTCGTCTTCAGCTGTCGCATCAGTATGCGTGAGTTCTGGGGCGTAGATTTTTCCGTCTCGAATATACTGTCGTGCCTCTTCTAAAGCGGCTTTGATTTCTGGCATAATTACCTTAAGGTCTTTGCTGTCGACCTATTCCGTTGTGAAATATAGGTTTCTGGGGCCCCATGTCGGAAGAAACTCACCTCATACCGAAGAGCTAGTTGTTCAATCTGATCCTCCGTCAAGTTAGTGTACCAGTCCAGAACTGCCGTATCGCTATCGTCCAACGGTAAGCCTTGGGCCAGCTCTGCCGCCACTTTTCGAGCTTTCAACGACGTGCGAGGGCCCGTCCCAACACCACGTGACCTAGTATCATGCGCTTTTTTCAGACTCTGAAAAACGGCATGGTCTGGGCAGTCTGTGACGCAGTGCTCTTGGGTCTCTTTGATGGTCGAAAATCTGAGAGTACGATGAGAAAGGGTAGTAGTTGGATGCCTTCGACGTACCGTAGTCCACATTCCTGAATTGGACACTTGAATTGGGTAGTGGATTCGGTGCACATGAATTGCGCCAGTTTCTGCCACTCAGTATGTGATTCGCTGATTGCAAGTCAGGAGCCAAGGAGTCTAGTTGGATTCGCGCCACTTACAGATGTCGGCCCAATTTCGTTCTAGTATCAAACATGGCCGCCTTCAAGAGCGCTTTTTTGTACCGCCCAGTTCGCTGATTTTCTGGCAAATTTGCGCATACTTCACATTTAAACTTGCCTTTGTTGGACTGTTGCCTCTTTGTATTAGCTAATAGGCCCACTTGAGAACTGGGAACATACCTCGGCTCGTTTCTTGTCGATTTTCATCAGCTCCACAGGAAGGTTCATTGTGATCATGAATTTCTGTACCGCATCAACCATATCAACCTTGAATATCTGCTTCTCATGCTTGTCTGTGAACGGTTCCACATTATCTTGAATTTCAATCCCGTTTTGATTATCGTCAAGCTTGTGTGATGGTTCCTTTTCGGCCAGCTCTTGAGCCAGTTCTGTGTCGCTAATCTGCTCTGACAGCAGCTTGTTCACCAAGCCAGTGCTACTAAGCATAAGTATCGCCTCAGGAGTTAGGACGCCTTGTCCGAAATTGCCCTAACCACACATAAGTTCAGGGTTAGACATGTTGAAACGGCGTACCTTTGCTATTGACTCGGCGGTCATTGACTAGAAGAACGTCAGCGCACACATAAAGCCACACCAGACCTTGCTCACAAGTCGTGTGACATCCAAGTCTGGGAGATTCTTGTCCGAACGCATCAGCTCCTCCGCCTTTTCACGCGCCTTGTCTTTCTGATCTGTTGTTCGCGTTGCATTGTCTCGCTCCTCGATCATCTGCTTCTTCTTCTCCGCACGCATACGACGAACAACTGCCTTGAGGGCATCTGACCTTTTCCCACCCAGAAATATAAGCTTTGTATGTATCTATAGCCAGGTTATAGTGTGGACAATCACACAAATTTCCGAACCAACCTTTTCCAAAGCTTCTTGATTCCCCTTGTATTCGTCACTGTTCTGGTAGCGTTCAAAGGCCTTGCCAATCGACTCAACGTCCTTCTGTCCATGTGTGATCTTGGCTCGGTCTGGCATCATCTCATAGTACGTTTCCCAGACTGAATCTAAATCGCTTTGGATGGCGGCGACGTGTTTGTCATCCTGACGATGATTTAGTCCGGCCCATATCAAGGCTGAAACTGCTACTTACGTTCGCCTTCTGCATCTCCTCTTCCGTAAGCACAACGGTCAACTGACGACCGTTTACCAGAACTTGATCGCTTTCAGAACTAGGTTCGGAGCAAATAGAGGCAATAGAGTCAATAATCGAATTCAGGATGGTGTCAGTCACTGAGTTTCTTCGGAGCGTGAGCTGAAATAATGTTAACGCGTGTCTGGGAGCAATTTTGCTTCTCACCTGGTTCACTGTAGACGTATTAGCATCCAATTCACCCTCCATGGCCAGGGTGACTGGAATATTGAGGGTGTTACGAGAGTATGAGCGGTGATATGTTGTCCGATCCTCGTCGTGAGTCAAAACTTCTCTTGCCACTTCGTTCCCCAACAGCAGTCCTAGCTGTTGTGGGCATGTAAATCATATGCATAAGTGTATCAATGTGAGGCTTACCCGGTCCCCAAGATCTCGGCGTAGACCATGAGATGTGAAATCGTAATAGCCACAGAGGTCTGCGAGTACTTGAAGTGTTTTCGTCATCCCCTTAGCACTAGCCGGGTTGTCCGTCACGTCTTCCCCCTTTTGAGTGCGTGCCAGAAATCTAGAAGAATAGTAAGACAAGCTGTCCCAAGTTCAACACACGTACAAAGGCTGCTTGAGCATATCGGGCTTGATTTTCAATTCAGCCGCTTCAGAGTCAAAAACGTCTTGCAGCGTCTGGGTCCCAAGAAGTGAGAATAGAACAAGGAATAACCATTCTACGCACCTCGCAGCCTTGAATTGCCCCCCGCATGAACAAAAATGAGACTAGATGCACCCCGAAATCGAACCATAGGTTGTGGACTTTGGTGACAGGCTCGAGTGTAAACTTGCTCGGATGGCCGGCATCTGCTACCCAGTTGTGTCCCTGTACAGATGTTGGCTTGGGTGTTCGGAGTGAAAGCTAGACTCACCTTGCGGTGTTTAAGCGTAAATATTATACGCCAGCGACACTTGGATACACGGATGATTTTGATATCCTCAAGCTTTGCATACTTTTGTTCGGGGTGAGATACGTATCAAACTATAGACGGGTTTACAAATACCATTTCCCTTTTGAGGTGAGTTTTGGTGGAATATCCTAAAGAACCCATCCGGCAACCAATCTGACATACAAGCGACAAGGCAACACAACTTTGCTGAAATGGGACTCGGCCATAAACCTCAGATTTTTGATAGCCCGCACGCATCATCATTAGCAGGGCAGGGCGGCCGACAAATGACTGGTGCCTAACGTGGCGATCAAGTTGGAAGTGATGTGTGACTAGCGCATACATGAGCAAAATACAACGCAAAACCAGCTGACTTACACCAAAGAACACGGTTTTTGAGCCGATTAAAAACACCTTGGCGGTATAGTAGCTGATGACCTGCTAGTCCACCAGCATCATCCGTACATTTCTCCTTGACGAGCGTCGTCCATGTCTTGCTCCATTCGTACACAGTTGAAGCACGCAGAGTTCGGCCGTCGTCCCCACTTCGGCCGGGAGTCAGGTCAACCTATAAGTCGGTGAGCATATCTTAAAAACAAAATAGATGAAACGCTACCAATGCATAAAAGAAACTTTCCCAGTATTGTGCCAGGACTGAGACGTTCCAGAATTTGTTGGGCGGAATGGTTGCGTCTATCCAGATAAGAAAACCAGCCCACCGAAGCTCCATCGACCTCTTGCGATCGTTAACAGTGGGCTGGAATAGGGCCCCAAAATCATCGTCAAGATCCATACCGGCCTGAGCGTTGGCCATGTATTGACGACCGCTAATCGTATTTCCACCGCCTGTGCCCTGAAGCCGGTGAACAAATGAGACGCCCATGCGAGAGCCTTCGTTGATCCCAGCCAGGTTGAGCAGGTGCCTGGTTGCTGCCTCATCGTCAGCAAGCTCTGGTGGTAACCTGGCTTCTGGGAGCTTGTCTTGTGCCCATCGCGACTTGTTGGTGGTTGTATTGAGGGCGGTGAGAAAGGGATCGTTCTCAGTAAATTGTTGCCGGGCACTCGAAGTGCCGGGACGAGCAGTAGGAGCACCAGAGGTGCTGGACATGGGAGGGAACGAGGAGTTCGACCACAGGTCTACTGGTTTTGAGTCTGTCAGGTTACAGGGTACTGAGATCTACACAGTATCTCTGCCAACTGTGCCGGTTTAGGCTTCTTGTGAGCGCTAGTTGGTCTTGTGACTGTACAATTCCAAGGTAAACGTCTACGTTTTCCATATCTGTGCGTACCATCGTATCGCAATGAATTCTGGGGTGGTCCCCAGAGGTAGTCCATCTCGGAGGACTTCTATTCCATACAGAGTGTATTTTGGCTGGTAGTCTCACAGTTCTCCACATATACAAGTGCAGGGCTTGAGCAAAACCAGCCCCCACCTTGTTGCCACGGTGAAGGCCAGCGAGATTCAAGATATCTGCCGAAGTGGGAGGCGCGTCATCAAGGTCAAGCGGAGGTAGATTATCCCATTTGTCTGGGTCACAATCTTTGAGAAATTGGCCGAAATCGTCTTTAACGTTGCTCCAGTCATCAGAAGGATCTACCCAGTCTGAGGACATTGTTGTGGTTAAAGGATAGCCACCAACCAATTGCAAAGCAAACGGGCACAGCCACTGAGTTATCGGGCACCATGAGCAATACGGTGGCACAACTTCCGCCACAGACGATGACCCGCCATTTCCTGTATAGTACTTAACATTTATCATTGTACG
>WSTH01001627.1:0-11540 GCA_019616345.1 Ceratobasidium sp. 395
GCTTGACTTTTTGTGTCCCTGCAATCGGACGTGATCGCCGTATCTGGGCTTATCGCGAGGTAGATCATGACGGCATTCGGGTTTGGGAAATAAGGTGCTTGTATGCGTGCCCAGAGCGTCATTCCTCGTGTGAGGTTTGTTAGTTCGAGGTTAATGGTAGACTTGTTTGGGAGATGCGAGTTTAGAGACTAGGCGAATAACATCCAGCTTGCCTGGTTCTGATCCTCTACGATCTCGGCGAAATCGACAAGAAACCCAGCTCCTCAGCGGCGCGATACACTCAGCAAGCCGACTTCTTTGGCTGACGAGGCGAAAGCTCCAGGAATTCTAATATAAACTTGATACTGTTGTAGGCTAACTAAATTAACAATGCGACGAATCACGATTAAGTACATGTTTGGTCTTATCAAGATCCCTTCTGGGAACTATTTGCACGGAATCATATGCGAGCCGTATCAAGTAGAATTAATGTCTACCATACGAAGCCGAGACCGCCCCGGGTATACAGGTCGTAAGTCCGGAGAAATTTTGAATTAAGCTCAGAGTTATTTACTCGCTGAAAGCTACCCGTTGGGATGTGGGTGATGTTTGCGACCGCCCAAACCTCATGCGAACTTTCCGTCCATAATTAGATGTAGTTTCGTCTTCAAAACGGTTTCAATTATATCTAGCATTAGATCATTAGTTTGAGGGTCCCATTATTGAAACTTCCTCGAATTTATGAACAAGAACGAGCATACATCGGTGATATCTCTGTAACTGGTCGGATCTGCTTTACTTGGGCGCATATTCCCATATTCTCTTTGTTCTTCGATGACACATTGGAAAAACAGCGCCCTGAGGGTGTCGAGTGAAAACAAGACCCAAGGTACTAGCTGTAATGAAGAATATTACAACGAGAAAATTTGTAAAATAATTACTCCGCAGTCGAACCACTCCCTTGTCGCTCAAGCGCCGACTCGATCTCCAATGCCACAGCGCCAAAGCCCGATGGTAGCCCCTTCCACACCTTTTCCATCGTCTCTTCGATATCCTTGACTACAAATTCTGCAGCGGCCAGCTGATGAGTATCGACACGCTTGGCATGAGCGGCAATCCGTCGCTTGATATAGCGGTCCTGAAAATTACCGATCTTCATCGACATCTTGCTTAACTCCAAGTTACCTTGGACGTACTAGAGTAATTATGAGTTTTAGACCCTGTATGTGGTACTCAGTTCTAACGTACTAGAGTTAACCGTATCTTAGTTTGATTCTCCTCCGTAACTAGGGTCAACATGCGATTAAGACCTGGGGCTGCTAGTTCAGCTAGTAATTCGGCCAAGCCTAATGATCCATCCAACTGGTTGGCTAGTACGAGCGGTACCTCCGACGGTGTAAGTAAACCTCTAGAGACCAATCTGTCTAGTATTCGCACGGTGATAGTCCCACCAACCTCATTAATGACTATGCTACCGGCCCTATTCCAAAGTCTTTCCGCCGCATCTGGGTCGTCCAGCCTGTCTAGAAGTGGAGCAGATAGTCGCCACGAATCATACTTGAAAACGGCCACTCTCATAGGCACCTGGGAGGTTAGCCTGTGATCTGAGTACAAATGAGAATCTTGTTTTGCATGTAAGCTAGATGGGACCTACCAAAGCTACTGTCTTTGTATGTATTTGCCGGTGAAAGAGGGAAGGGCATAGCCGCGAGGGTGCCGAGCAATCGGTTCAACGCAAACTTACTGAAAGAGATAGGGTGCTCTATCTGCCACATGCGCCACAGGTTCCTATAGATGTTTTGAACCTTATTCAATACCGTGGCTATTTCTTCGGCATAGATCTTTGAGTAGTCTTGTCCTAGTGTGCCAGATGAACTTATCGCAAGATTTGAGTCTTCTATACTAGAGCTGATTGCTCTTTTGAGCTGCTGGCTGCAGTAGCCCGGGTCCCGGAATGTATCCGGAACGCCTTTGATTGATTCAGCTACTACGGACCGGAGTGCGAACTCCCGGTTTGCTTGCCACAACATCAACTTAACTGCTTCCCTACACTGCTTGAAGCCCCCGGCTTGAGCTCTCAAGTGACTTTGGAGAAAGCTAAATACAAATTGAGCGCGCTGTGGACTCTCAGGTTCAGGGTGGGCGCATATAGCAAGTATTGGATGCTTCCGTGAGTCCTCAGGAGACAGGTTTCTCAAGTCTTCGAGCATCGAGTCCAAGCACGAGTCCCATCCATCAAGGTTGATCCTCGTCTCCCAACTAGCCACACGTCGGGTGAGCACAACAAGTACAGTCAGGCATAGGAAGTAGCAATTGTACCGCTGCAGAGTATACCTGCAACATCTTTTGGTATTTTGTATCGAGTAGCAAATTGCAAGCACGTCGAGAATGTCAAACTCCTGTCCTAGATTGACTTCGGCTAACCGTTCGGAGGGAGATTTGGCACTAAAAATCTCATAGTCGGGGCTGGAGAACCACTGGATAAGGTCGTGGGCAGGACATCCAATGTATCGAACGGCATCAGCGCGAGAACCATCCCCTACGCGCTCGACCCGGCATACATTCCCATCGGTAAGCTTAAGCAGCAGGAACTCGTGATAGAACGGTCCCTCTATGTTTCTGCAGTGCTCGATTGACCAAAACTTGGTACTCGACTGGACTTGTTGGTGGTACCATCCCATGACGGGGCAGTCCTTATGCCGCCATGCCAAATGGAACTTCATGGCGAATGGACGACCTCGGTCGTTAGACCCAGACCAGCCAACAATGCGCTCGGATGCGAGGCTAGAAGAGATGATTGAGCTTCGAATAAATTCGCTACGCTCTCTCTTTTGTGTACGAGACAACAGAGTTTTGCGAAGCATCATGAGTACGGATTATGTCAGACGCCACACGAGAGGGTGGAGGACGAAGAAAGCTATTAGCGAATGGAGCACCAGGCGCGAAGGAAGAATTGAATAAGGGCACAGCTTTCCTTAGACTTCGAGAACGAGCTGAGAGGGGTGAGAAGGTGAGCGTTTTTACAACACTTGATTTATGTATCCACCTGTCACGTCAATGCTGTGTGCCTCGTGCTCACAGCAATTTGTGATGCGCTGACTCCCCCCTTAAGCTAGATGCAGTGATGAAGCAACGAACGAGACATTCTGATGCTGCTGTGCTACTGGCCTAGGAGAATAAAAGCTCTTTTCAAGCTCGCTGATATATAGTTTACGCGACTACTTTCCTGGTAGCTTTGATGCTTGGCAGCACCAACTTCCTGAAGCGCCGAGTGGATGTTTGAGTCTCAAACATCCAACAACAAATCAATAATTGAAGCGACTGCTACTGTAAACACAAATGGGGTGGAAAGTTAATGGTGGGGCTTGGAGTGAGTTCGTCCGCAGTCTATATCCTATAAGGTTTCGGGGTCCCGATCATGCAACCTCTCTCGCCCTATCGTTGTCGCCAGTTATTCAACCACGCCGTGGTGCAATCTACAGCTGGCCTACCCAAACAAGCGAGTACCATCTATTATCTCACTATTACCCATGACACACGAGTAATGTGTACCTGGACAGCGCACACCTGCATGTGATACCTGGGTCCTAGACAGTGCATATATCGTGAATTAAGGCGCAGTATTGCACAGCGCTGGCCCGGAAAGACAGCCCGCCCTTTCGTCTTACACCTGTGTATACAGTACATTAAAACAGTTAGTATATTGCTATAGATTCAAGCATTTACGCTCTACAGGCATTCAATATCTCCATAGGCTTCCGCTACCTCATCTTTGGCCGCTGAATTGACTGCGCCAAACCCCAACGGCAAGCCTTTCCACACCTTTCTCATTGCCTCCTCGATGTCTTCTATAACAAACCGTTCGGCAGCTAGCTGATGAAGAGCGACACGTTTCGCGTGAGCAGCGGTGCGACACTTGATATAATTCTCCTGAAACTCCTCAGTGGTCGTGCATTTATTATCTGATTCTGCGTCGCCCTGTATGATCGTGGATTCAAATTGATTGCTAAGCACGTACGCAGTGTGCTTATACTAATTAACCTACCAGAGTAAACCAGATTTTTGTTTGAACTGATCCCGTTGATGCTGATAGCATATTGCTGAGACTTGGATCCGCTAGCGACGCTATAAGCGCGACGAGCAAATTTTCGTCCGCCGCAAGGAAATCGGCTAGCACAAGGGACACCTCTGGTGGCGAAAGTACGCCCGTAGAAGCCAACGAATCGAGCACTCGCACTACGGCTGACGCACAGAGCTCATGGTTAGTTGTAACAGTTGCTTGGTCCCAAAGAGTCTGCGTTGCATTCGATGCCTGCAGTCTATCTATGATCGAGCTGGTGAGCTCCAGCGATCCCTGCATCAGCATAGTGGCTCTAAACGATGGCTGGGAGTACAGCCTGCGCTCTGAGTGCTCATCAGAAATTTCATCCTCCGTAAGCAAGATGTGGGCATACCATAGGTGTTATCAGCAATTACTCTTGATGGGCTCAGAGCTACAAACGTCATCGTGAGACCGCCAGCTATTCGACTTAAAGCCAGCTTGCCAAAAGGGACAGGATGCTCGATTCGCCATAAGCGCCAGAGGTCTTTGAAGAGCTCACAACGCCTGGTATTCATTCTAATCATTTCCTTGGCCTTGATCTTGAAGTATTGCTTTGCTAGCAGTGATTCGGATGACACGATTGCAAGGTCTGCGTCCTCTTCGTTAGTTTCGGCCGCACACTTGAGCTGTTGACCGCAATAGCCTGTGCCTCTGAATAAGTCAGGATTGGCTTTTAGCGAGTCGATCAGTCCAGCCCGAAGCCCGGACTTCCAGTCCGCTCTCCAGAGTGTTAGCCTAACGGCTTCGTTGCACCGAGCAAACCCCTCAGCTTGAGATCCCAAGTGTGCTCGCAGGATATCAAACATAAACTGCGCGGGTCGTGGGTTATCTGCCTCGAGGTACGCGCATATACGTAGTATCGCAAACTCTGTTGCCTGATCAGGCGATAGATTGCACCAACGTTCGTACATCGCAGTCAGACCCGAGTCCCATTCCTTTGCTTTAATCTTCGTCTCCCAGTTCGCCACACGTCGAGTAAGCACCGCAAGAATGATCAGACACAGGAAGTAGCAGTTGTACCGCTGCAGAGTGTATGCGCGGCATGCCTTGGTATTCTGTATCGAGTAGCATACGGCAAGTACATCCAGGATGTCGAACTCTCGGCCAAGATCAACTTTGGCAATCCGTTCAGAGGGTGGCTTGATGGATGATGAGTCATGGTCTGTCTTGGGAAACCACTGGATCAGGTCGTGAGCGGCGCACCCAACATAGCGGATCGCGTCAGCCCGCGAACCCTCCCCAGTACGCTCGACTCGGCATACAGCGCCATCGGTAAGCTTGAGCAGAAGAAACTCGTGATAGAATGGTCCGTCGAGAGATCTCCGGTGCTCGATGGACTGGAACTTGGTGCTGGACTGGTGCTGTTGGCTGTACCATCCCATGACGGAGCATTCAGGGTGCTGCCATTCCGAATGGAATCTCATGATAAATGGGCGACCACGATTATCGGATCCGGACCACGCAAGGACACGTTCAGCCACAAGACGAGAGGAAATGAGTGAGCTTCCGATATACTCTTTACGCTCCTGCTTGCGAGAGCGAAGCAACAAGACGTTGCGGAGGTTCATTTTCGAGGTTGCGAAAAAGGCGGGAGGAAGTGAAGAAGACGATGAGAAACGAGAGGCTCGAGCCTCAAGTGCGACTCTGAATCGTGCCAAAGCTGTACCTGATACCGCTGAAGGAGCGAGATTGGAGGGAACGGGGGCCCAAGGGGAGTGCCTTCAAGGGGCTTGGTTCGTGCGTGTGCCTGGCAGATCGGTGCCGTGCGCTTTGTGCGGTCACCCATTCGTCAGGTAGATTCCCTACTCCTGCCGGCCGCGGCGATTGGCAGAGGCCAAGCCGGGCTTGGCGCTATTTCGTAATCTCAGGGCAGCAGATATTTCTTCTGTGCGACATGATCTGACATTTATGTCAGGCACCGACTCTTGTCAAACGCCGAGCGGCCGTTCAAACCCACAATCAACTAATGAGAACCACCGCTGCCTCGTCCGAGTTTCAGAGTGTCTTGGAAGTAATACCGATGGAAGGGGGGGGGGGGGGTTGGTGGTTAAACTTCGTCGTTTCTGTAGTGCTCGTCCCTCTTCGAATGACAGAACCACCTCATCCAATATTTTCTGAATCTGACGTAAGAACCATAACACACTCTCATCGATTCTGTCCCAAAAAGCGAGTCCTATTCTTGTTATAAGCCAAAAAGATTACAACGAGATTCTATTCGGTATTTATGCACCTGATATCTTATTCCTTGCGTGGAAAACCCGAGTTTCCAAGCCGTGGCGCAGTAATAGCGATCCAGCTCTTCCGCCCTTTCGTTCTAAACCACCCAACCCAGTTTTTTTTCCCACTAGAAAGCATTTGGTTCCACTATCGACGGTGCCGATAATTCCAATCAGAGCCCGAGCCCTCTCTCCAAGCCGATTCCAACAACTGGTTAATAAAACAAATCTCGATAAGAATAGAAACAATGGGTACCAAAGAAAGAAACATACCTCGGCGGGTACGTGAAGAAGTTGACGTTGCGTACTCGTTTATTACGCCAACCTGCACGTGGGGTTTTAATCGTCTGCTTGCCTAGATTCTAGCCGCGCATGTTACACCAAACTTTTCGCCATACCCGCCCAAACTCCAGCCTCGCATCGACGCCCATAGGAAAATAGAAGAGAGCCAGCGAAACGCAACTGGGTGACTGCAGAGTATCGAAAACCTCTCCTCTCTACGTCGACGCCGGGTTCACGTTGGTGTTCCCTGGCAGTAGTTGCGGAAGCCTCAGACGCCGGTATCGTGGAGTCTCGAGGTGGCGGGCGAGTCGGGAAAGGTCAAGGAATGTTTGGTGCCATTGAAGTAAAGCGAGTGGGTCGTTTGTCTCTTAGTGGTGTGTGATGATGGAGCAAAAAGTAAGTTGGGAACTGGAGGCGAGGATTAAACACGGATAATGAAGGAGAGAGGGGAAGGGAGAGGGGGCATGGTTGGGTGAGATGGAAAGAAATATGAGTGGCAAGCAAAAAGCCCAGGAGATCGAAGGCACTGACAGAGATCTCCAGCTCAAAACTGGCTCTTGGATTTCGGGACTTTCATTGTTGACAATTACCGCGCTGAGTAGAATAATTAAGCTACCGCTGCGAATGAGGTAAGTCCAAGTGTTGTTGAGATCAGAGAAAAGAACTTACAAACCAAGATCCAAGGCGCAGAGATGACAATTGCTTGTAGCAAGTCCAACTTCAATCCACGTCTGTTGTTGACGTTGAGGCCGATCGCCATACTCTAATCCCTTCATGCCGTGTTGTACAAACGATTATCGAGTGTGACGATCGTAGAGTCGATGCTAAGCGAATTGTCGGCGCGGTAGTCGATCGACTGGTGGACCGGTTAGCCCATCTAGCCCCACACGTACAGTCAAGTTACAGACCGAAAGTATAGAGCACTATGAGCGACCTCGTCTTCTGATTAGAGCGTAAGTTCCTCAACAGTGCTTGCCGTTCGAGTTGTTTCGTCCAGTTCGGAGCGAGTTGCATTCCATTTCATGTGGCGTAGGTGTGGATCTTCGAGTCACCAATCTGAGCCTGGCTATGACAGAAGGCAACGGCGACGGGTGAGACGAGGTGCGAGGTGGTAGAGGGGTCCGAGCCTGAGAATCGGGAAGGTCATGCTAGGATAGCCCCGTCAGTAGAGAAGTAGGAAACCGATACACGAAGGTCACAGGCTATGTTGGTGTCGGGTCGTGTAGATATCAGGCCGAATACGAGAGGAAAGAAAGATCTTTGGAGCGAGAGAGAACGACCTAGGATACTATCACAGCACCAAAAGGATCCAAATCAGCTCAAGTTACTTCAGGATTTCGCTTGGCTCATACCTCCGTTCACTGATAGCCAACACCGTTGAGTAACCAGCGCCGCGCGAACCGCCGAACGAACCGCCGAACGAACCGACTAGGCTTCCGTTACTACGTGATTTAGCGCGTTACATCTGACGCGGGAGAGGGCGAGGGAAGGAGGGACAAGCACAATGCACGGATGAGGGTAGCTAAGTGTGGTAGCCGGAACTAGGAGGAAATCGGCGATGGCAGAGCACCGTTTAGCGCCGTGACATAATCAACACAATAAATCACGCTCTCGGCTGCCAGTCAGTCAGCACATGCACCTGAAAAGCGAGTACTCAGAGCGCTGGGTTAAAGAATCCATATGCGGCGCTGGCGATATATATTCGAATCATCTGGTAGTGAGCGTATACAACGGTTCTATATTCTCCATAATCCTACAAGGTTTCAGGATCGCAATCATACGATCACTTTCGCACGACCCTGGATGTGAGTCAGCCAGCATCCTCAAACCAGCAGATCGTGTGTATCCGTTCGGTAAGCACAAGACCCTACTGACATTTCCTTGTAATGTATGCGCTCGTATGAATCCCGGCTTGGCGTATATAGTACCACAAACGATGGCCCGATATTGCACATCGCCGCCCAATGATTGAAGTGGGCAAAGGCAAATCGCCTCTCTCACAAGCTTTTGTTTCGTCATGTCTCAGTCGTTCCCAGCTCCGGGAGAAAGCTACAGAGATATATCAAGCATACAGTTACCTGAGTTAAACCATTCGTAGCATTTTGAGGTAAATGTAAGTCCTGGACGTAGCTCATAGCTACTCGCTGTCTTAATCCCAAAAGTACAAGCGGTATAAGTCTTTGAGCATACGAATGGCTTTGAGCTGAACACAAATGATACATAGTAATAATAGCAGAGACAACAGCTCCAGCGCCTAATAATCCGAGCCGGACGATGGCCCTGAGTTCCCGTTCAGTCAGTACTACTCCTGACAGTTTCCTCTGCCTCAAGCGAGGGCGCGTCGAGTGAACACAAAATTCGAGGTACTGGCCACAACAAAAAAGGTTTGCGGTATAATAGAACATTGAATCGTAGGATAATCAATCTCCAATCGAACCAATCCCTTGTCACTCAAGTTCCGAGGTCACTACACCCCGACGGCATCGCTTCCCACGCCTCTCTCGTCACTTCCTTCATGTGTTCGGCAAGAAACTTCTCATCTGGCCAGGACTGATTTTGATGCTATCCCACCTGGTGCTATGATACCGCTTGGAGCTATTGATCCAGACTCAACACTTGTATGGGCAACGGACAAGGCAACGACGGCGACAGCACACCAGACGACCATCCAGACAAGGCGCGAGATGGTAGGAGAGCTCAAGCTTTAAAACTGAGAAAGTCATGCGGGCACACGTCTTTCCGTGGACATAGCAGGCAACTAGTACCTGAAGGCAGCTGGTTGCGTTGATGTCTAATCGCATCAGTATCGCACTCTCATAGGTTACTGGTGCCAGAGTAGGTAGCTTAAAACATAGCTGGTATATATATACGGAGATGTTAGAGCTACATACACGCAAACCTCATGTACAACTTAGAGGAAATAGAGTGAGAAAAGCACGGTGGTCCGTTTCACCGGCCTGCCAGTCTGCTTCCCCGCCCGCTAGGGTATACCGCTAGCATCTTCTTCCACACCGCTCTCATTGCCTCTTCAATATCATCAATAACAGCCTTTTCAGTAGCCAGCTTGTGTTCAGCCACACGCTTTGCGTGCACAGCCATTTGATGCTTGATATAACATCTGCAAAATCCCATATTCCCCTTGGGCGCTCATGAGCGCTCAAAACCCGCTTGAGCGAGTGAGCCACCCCCCCCTTATCTTAGGTGCTCGCTGAGCTTTTTGATTAGGTTTGTTGAGTGTTGGTGAGCACCTTATATGCATCTGATACGCCCTATCTAGGTCCCCGATCACGGTCAATTAGGCTCACGACCGTGCTTTTCGCGCTCATGAGCCTCATGAGCTCCATGAGCACATCAGCGGGTACCGTGAGCTTCATGAGCACGGTCCCGATTTAGACACGTATATGTATTACACTTATTTAACGTGTATAACTACCCTAATCGAGTACGGGATGATACACAACGCATTAATTAACGGTAACAGACACTATATATACAAAAAAATCACGCCGGAGAAGCTATTTTACCACTGTTTATGAGCATACCGAGTCAATATTCGCTGGAGTAAATCAATGAGTAAGGGAGTAAACTAGAGGTGGCAGGTGCTTACCTCGAAGCAAAAAAGCCACGGTCAACGCAACGGGAGGTAATCAAGTTAGCACTATACTCAACTATCTCGCCGTAAACTGAGCTTACCGGTTTATAGCACCGTTTCAGGATACTCAACGTACACTGCGAATGGTACAGGATGGCCGGAAATGGGCTCCGATACAGGTTATACGAAAGAAAATGGTTAGAGCGCAGACGCGAACACGGTCAGCAGTAATTTGTACGTTACCTAACACCGGCTGGGCTCTCCGCAGTGTGGGTTGCAAGCGAGGTGAATGGAGGGGGGCAGATCGTCAAAAGCGAGGAGTCAACCTGCGAGAGCCACGACGGAACTCCTGGTACATATATAAGTATTCATCCTGACCGCTTTAGAGTGTGGTTACGGCGTGGACCGGATACACCGTAATCGCCGTATCCAATCGTAGCCTATCTGATCAATCCGAAGTGTTGATCTTGGAGCGATTGACCTCATGGCCGTGTTACGCCCGGCGACACAGTTGCGTATCTACGAGTCCAACTCGACTTGTCCTCGTCCTCTCCCCCTCAAAACTCTCCCCGCGAATGACTACAGGTGCGTAGCGGAACGCGTTCGAAAAGCGTAGCGCCTATGGTAAAACATTCCGTAGCGACGTCTTGTGCACGATAGGTGAGTTAAATATCCGTTGGCTTGTTATCTTGCTCGCTAATCTCACCAATCTTGATTTCCTTGACGCGCCATCACAATACCTGCTCGTCATCCACGAGAATCGCCCAAACATAGCGCCGGCAGTACGTGAGTGCCGATATGTTACCTGTAGCTTGCTGCTTCGTTACTTACGTAGTGTTTGGTGACGTCGAAGGGGCGGGTCTGTCGATGGCGTGTCAATCATCGGCGACGTACTAAGGGCGTCGTACGGGCGATGTTTTATTGCATTGCACCAATGTATTTACACGTAATGATATAAAATTTCTCGCTATCCTGTGTGCAAAAAACAATGGCTACCTCAAATTATATTAAGTATATACGAGCCACGAGCTCGATGAGACTTGTGATCCCCGATTTCAGACGTTTGAGCTCAAATGAGCAACCCACTTCGGACTCATGAGGCTCATGAGCCCGATATAGGAACGCTCAAGAGGCTCATGAGCCCGATCGAAGTACTCATGAGCATCATGAGCGCCAAAGAAGTTCACGGAGACTCGTGAGAATGGGTTACGTACCCATCGAGTGCTCCGTGGCGTTAAACGAGCACTCACCACAGGCTCGATTCTCAGTGAGAAAAAATCATTTTGCAGACGAAGTCTCCTGAAACCTACCAGTCGTCTGCGAGTGGATATTACCCGGTTCTAACCCGCCCTACATAATTGTAGACTTA
>WSTH01001628.1:0-11537 GCA_019616345.1 Ceratobasidium sp. 395
TCGAATGCTGTCCTCTCCGTTGCATTCTCTCCTGACAGTCGCCACATCATCTCTGGTTCACGAGATAAATCAGTGCAGATATGGGACGCAATTACGGGGATCCCAATAAAGGGTCCACTCATCGGTCATTCAGACTTTGTTTCTTCTGTTGTGTTCTCCCCCGACGGGCGTCGGATTATTTCTAGTTCATGGGACAAGACTGTACGGATATGGGACCTAAACATAAACGCTTCCACTGATGATTCGCATACGGAATTCTCCGATTCCGAGACACACGCTGAAAACACATCCGCAAGTCTGCCTGCCGGTCATTTACTCAGTGTATGTTCGGTCGCTTTTTCTCCTGACAACAAGAATATAGTCTCTGGCTCGGACGACGGAACAGTACGCGTATGGGACGCGCATACAGGTGTTGCAATCGGAAATCCATTTTTTGGTCATTCAGGCTTTGTTACTTCTGTTTCGTTCTCTCCAGACGGTCGCATTATTGCCTCTGGATCATACGATAACACATTACGTCTGTGGGACACAGCAGGGACCTCAATCGGTGACCCACTTGTAGGGCATTCACTCGCCGTTTGTTCTGTTGCATTCTCCCCTGACGGTCGCCAGATAGTCTCTGGCTCTCACGACAAGATGGTACGGGTGTGGGATATAGCTACCGGCGATTCCGTCGGTGATCCCATCGTCGGGCATACAGATTATGTAACATCTGTCATGTTTTCCCCAGATGGCCGATTTATTGTCTCTGGATCTTACGATAATACGGTTCGCCTGTGGGACGCTAGCACAAGATCTCTGGTCGGCAGCCCACTCGTCGGACATTCAGATAGTGTCGAGGCAGTTACCTTTTCTTCGAGTGGTCGCCTCATAGCCTCTGGCTCGTCGGATGAGACAGTGCGGATTTGGGATGTAGGAACTGGCTTGAGTGTTGGCGATCCTCTCGTTGGACATGACGGGGCGGTGTTTTCCCTTACGTTCTCTCCTGACGACTGCTATATAGTCTCTGCCTCGGGGGATTATACACTGCGAATATGGAATCTGGATACAGGCGCCCCTATCGGTGAGCCGCTCCTCGGACATTCAGATGGCGTGTCTTCGGTCGCATTTTCGCCCAACGGGCGACATATTGCTTCGGGATCACAAGATAGTACAATAAGGCTGTGGGACGCAAGCATATTAGTCGGTAAATGACTCTAACTAACCGCATGATTGATTGGGCTGAAATACTCTGTTATATGTCAGACAGTTCCCTTCGCCAGGCTTCCATGAATATCTCCCGGCTGGTTGATCGGTTTACCCCAAATGGTTGGATGATAACTGATCATGGTAACCTATTGCTTTGGGTTCCGCCGGAATATCATCGAGACGTCCAAGACGACTCTCTCTTCGTGATCACCTCGTACCCATTGCCGCGCCCTGTCTGGTTGGACAGTAGCTTTCCGCATGATACGCATTGGAATGACGTGTTTGCTCCTCGAATTTAATGTCATTATAAAACCATTTCAGGCGTATTATGCTCTGAATATTTCGTTGCGATTATTGTAGAATGCTACCAATTTGCCATAGAGTAGTTTGGGTGGTTGAGTCGTAATTGTTTCACTTGGCAAGCAGCCCGGTAGGAGAGAGTTGACGCCTGTTGTGTGCCAATGGGTGCGGTGGTCCAACGTTTTTCACGTCGCATATAACCACATCGAATAATGTTATTTCCGCATATTTCCAGATCAATGACTCTCAAATAAGAAATGGCTTCGATTAGAGTGTAATACATGAGTATCATTTTGGTCAACCTCGGATAACAACGGCATAAATTTGTAGTAGAACTCTTTGCCAAGCACGATTACAATCCCATATAACTGCTGTTCCCTTCTCCGTCTTCGTCCTCATCCAAATCGCCGCGTCCACCGAGTGTTGTAACGTTTCGCAACATCCTCGTGAGTACATGTACGTAACTTTCTCGTGCTCGCGCATCCGCTGTGGCACCCAATACATCGTGAGGCTGAAAAATAAGTAGTTTAAAACATGATCGATCCGAAATCATACCGCAACTCACAATTTTGATGTCGTCTAACTCGGATGTGATCTCTCGTACAGCGATTTCAGCATCCGCACGCAGCTGCTCCGTGATGGCTGGCCTACGTGCAGGTGCGCTGACGCTTCGCATGAACGACCCCGCGTCGTCAGTCGAGTTCGAGTTAGGGGAAAGGAAATGTTCCAGGTGGCGCCATAGCAAGAGCAGCAAGATCTCGACCGTGTCTATGTGGATTAGATGGTTTGGTAAGTTAAATTGAATATAAGATGGAAAGAATACGCACGAAGAGACGACCGAACGTCCGCCTTGTAGCTTTCTGCCGCCCGTAAAAGTTCACGTGACGCAAGGGCGCGCCGCTGTGGAATGTCGAGATCACTAAGGAATGAAACCTGGGCCGCTTGCACGATCTATTTGAGCGGAGCGTCAGCTCTGATCTGGCGGTCGGTTATTTGAGCTCACCTCGTCGACTTCGTCCATCCCTAATCTTCCCGTTCGCGCTTGTACCTCTTTCAGTTCTGCTAACAGACTTCCTAGTCGTTCCGATCCAGCACGCAGAGCAGCTATGGCGTCAGACAGATATGGCCTGCCGGCCACGATGGCAGCGGGTTCAAGTGCCGTCGATGCTACAGCGCTTAGGACAGGCCGGAAAAGAGTATTTGTCCCTAAGGTATCATACAGATAATCAATAAACAGGCATGAGTATTGGCAGCGAGACATACCTATTGATCGTTCTGTAATGGCCGAGAGGTAGACTAATACCCATTTTTTGAGGTAATCGGTTGCATCACGGGCGCGTTGGTCGAACACGGTTATCCGGTAATCAACAATACCTACAAGATATGTTTGTTCAATACTTATCTCAATGTATAAAATCATCCCTTAGACTCACCTTTCGCCCGGGATTTTGAATCGAGGAGCTCCGACTCCGTGACAGGAACAACATTCATCCGCCACCCGCCTTGACTGAGTATACGGGACGCAAGCTCGAGCATGGCAGCATTGACTTGGCCGAACGACCTCGCATCGTTCTTGGAAAGTGAATGTCAGGTTATAAAATTATGTAATTATTGTCGGGACATACCAAGTCTCGCTCATCCACGTGAGGTGCTACTAGCGCGCACAAGGAAACGAATAGGTGAAGTTCTTGCACGTTAGCAAGCGGAAGATACGTGTCTTCGCTCGTGAACAACGTCAGACAGGTCTCGCGGTGCGCAAGGATAAACGACATGGCCTGTAAAATCTGTTTAGCCTCATTTACTCTTGTTCGTCAAGAGGCCTTACTTGTTTGGCCACGTTGGGGGAATCTGAGCCGATTGTTGATACGACGCTCGTTGCGACTTCCAACGCAGGTACAAGTATTTGATGGTACCTCTCCAGTGCGGATGGCAAGAATGACTCCAGATCTAGTCCAACCGTCAGTTCAAGCTTGTTGGGAGGACTTGTAATATTACTCACTCCGGAAATCAATGTCCTTTTCGGGCCGGGCGTTCAAGAACTCGCATTGCGTAAGTACTGCCAAGATACGCGCATCCATAAGCCGGTCTGCGCCTTGTCGAGTTTGTGCAATCTTGATCAATAGTGACATCTTCGCCTCGTACACATATAGCGCGTTTAAGCTCTCTAAAGCATTCGTAGATTAGTAAGTAAAGTCGAGTCGAGAAGTTAAGTCTTTACGCACCTGGTTCGGGTTTGAGCACTGCAGCAAGCTGATCACCCCCTTCGGCAACACTCTGGACAAAATGTTGCAAAAAGCCTTGCCGCGACATGATGTTCAGGACTCGATGCTGCTTTTCCAGCCTCGAAATGCGAATCAGCGACTCCAAAAATGTAAACGCGACCGTCTTCCATACGTCGCTCCCGTCGATCGCGTCACGGCACACGAGTGGGACGAGTCGGTCAACATACTTGTTCAAGACGCCAAGCGCGCTCGCTTCGAGTCCGGAGCCCTTGACTGCACGACGAGGAGTTGGATTTGAGCCAAAAAGAACGACTTCCATATCTTCAGCGGCGATCGTGGACGCGGCAAGTGAGCGCGAGAGGGGATTCGAGCCGTTGGTGCTTTGGATGAGGGAGTTGGTTTGCTTCAACGTTGCGTCCCTCTCCTCGGCGGCGGACCCAAGTTGGACGTAGTGTACCATTGCAGCGTACAAGTTTCCTCGTTGACGCTCGCTCGTCCCAGGCTGCATCGTGCAATCCATAATGCTACTCAATAATCCGTTCAGACGCTCAACGGGAAGTGTCGCGGCTAGCGGATCATCCACAATCGACTGAAGGACAATCTGGTGGTGGCGGTCATCTCGAAGCTTGGCGACGAGCGAGAGTAACGTTTCGCAGAGGAGAACAGCAGTAGGTGGTTCGGCGCTCAGTATGACCGGGGAGAGAGCTAGAAGGACGTCGAACAAGATCGTTTCGCGGGAGTCGTCTGGGAGTGTGTCGAAACATTTCGTGAGCGCGACATTACACAAGCGTGTCCAGGATTCGTACGCGGCCCCGCGCGCATGGGCAATCTGCCTTCGGTTGTTTTCCAGGACACAGCATTCGATCAAGTACGTCGTTTCTTTTTTGAGCTGGACGTGATGCTCGGGCGTAGGAAGGAGTCCTTGTCGTTGGAGGTGTCGCCTCTGATGTGTCAGCAAAGCGACGAGTGCACCAGCATCTACCACATGGCACCCCGTTACGTCCGCGCGCAAGCAAGAGTCAAAGTTCAAGTCCGCGAAGAGTTGAAGCTCGATGGGCTCGACAGCTTCTGCGTCCGCCCACCGGAAAGCCAGAGACTCTAAAAACTCCAGAACGCGCATCAGAGCTTGTCCAGGCGCGGGCATGTTCATCGCCTCTTCGAATACCGTGAGAGCTCCGTCGGATTCGGTCGTCGGCTTTTGAAACAATAGACCGAGGATGCGCGAAGCGCGAGGATCTTGTTCGACGCCGGTCATGATATGCAGTTCAAGGGAAACGAGATCGAGAACCCAGGAGCGGAGCCTCAAGAAAGCGGTGAGGGCCGAACATGTCGTCTCTACAATGCTATTATCGCTCAGCTGCACACTCCCGTTTGGTGCTCGCTCCATTGCAGGTGGACGCATCGGGATCGTAGCTAGTTGTCTAGCGAAAAAGTCTTCGTGAGTCCGGAGATAGCGGATCGTCGACCCGAATGTAAGTGCGTGCGTGCAGAGCTGGTGTACGAGCCGATAGCATTTCTCGGCCAAGACAGGATGACGCTCGAACAGGGGAGGGTGCTGATCGTGGTGCGGTTGCCTTCTAGATTTTCGATCCAGCCGAGGGATACCCTCGCCCAGTAAAGCCAATATAACATGCAAACAAGACTCTTTTCCGCCGGCCGCGCGTGGATCCTGAATCAACATAGTCGACCCAGTATTAGCGACATCGAACCCGAGCAAAAGATGCGCGAAATTCGGGGAAGGCGCGCTCGTCGTAGTATTGGACAGTAAGAAATCAACAATCTCGCCTCGAATCGGTTGGAGCTCCTGGCCGTCGGCATCCAGTTCTTCCTGAGAATCGATCTTCAGCCGTCGAACGTATCCCTCGACGATATCACCTCCACCATCCCGTCCGAGCATCCCGAGGAGTCGGCTCACGCGTCGACTAGAGATTGCAGTGGTCTCCATCGTGTTGAAACTATTTGATTGGCTCAGAGCGGTCATGAGTCGAACCGAGAGGAGTGGGATCTCGCCGCCATCTCCGGATTGGTAGTTGATGAGTGTCGCCAATTGGACGACCGAGTCTGGGCGCCAGAGGAGCGTCTGGTCGAAAGTAGGAATGACAGTTGGGATATCAATATCCAGCGAGAGACCACGAGCGGCAGGGATCAGAAGTTCGATAAACCCGTCTTGAATCTTAAGCACCCTCGAAATGATCCTAACGGTACGAACCAAACACTTTCCGAAATACGGATCGACACCAGCACCCAAACTCGCCACCCCACCGCTCACGATGCCGAGCAAGACATCCCGCACGCGATCATCCGCCAATACGCGTAACAAGACTCCAAATCCAGGGTGCTGAACCATCCTCTGCACGATCGCAGCCTGTTCGGCTCGAACTGCTGGATTCGTGCTGCCCCAATCAACGAGATTGCCGGAGACGTCATACCCTTCCAACGCGAGTTCGACGAATGAGAGACACGCTTCGGTCATGCGCCAGCGGTCTGTCGGGTCGGCGTATTCCCGTTGGTCCGCTTTCAGAAGCACGTCGTCGAGGACGAAGCGCACGTAAGGCCCGGTTCCGGGTACACGGTGTCCACTCCCAAGATTATCAGGAACTGTCTCGGGCGAACGGACCAGACTGTTGAGCAGATAAATAAACGCAGTAGTCGCAGGGTACTGTCGCGCGGGCGCTTCGATCTCTTCCAACTCAGCAGGGACGCCCCGGCTCTTTCTCCACCCTGTTCCAGTATCGGCCTTGACAGGTAACACCTCGTAACGCTCTAGATGGATCCACATCGCCTTGATAATCTCCATCATGATCCCTCCATTTTCTTCAGCTCCCGCAGTTCCCGTCTCGCAAAACGCCGCGAGGGTATCGAATATCCGTCCCTTGAGCTCTAGCGCAACGTGTGCGCGTACAAGGCCCAACATAACGCTCGTAGCCTGATATTGCTCGTTCCCGACTAGAGCAGCGCGCGCCGCGCTCGACCACCTCGCCACGACCCTCAATACGCGTAAAAATGCCATAATGCTCCGGATCTCGTCTGGATCGACAGGGAGAGGTTGGGCTTTTGTGTCCATAAGCCCTCCATCGCGCCGGCGTTGGTCTGGCATGTTATTGAGCAACCAGTCGAGGGAACCGAAGAGGCTCGCCCAGGAGCACCATCCTGCTCCGGTTGAGACTGATCCGCCCCCTCGGTATTGGCCACCGTTGGTCGAGAAAAAGTTGTACGCGTAGGTCGCGCACCCTTGTCCTCGCGCAAGTGACCCAAACATGTTGTATAAAGGCCGGAGTAAAGCAGGAACTCGAGCCTCCGCGGCCCACCGCAGGAAAGCGTACAGCCGTGTATCGGAAGAGTCGGCCCACCACCGGAGTGCCGAGTCTGCCGGTCGATCGGCGTACACGAAGGCGATCAAGTTGAAAAAATCCGCTAGGCTACTTCGAGAGGGCGTGGGGGGAGGTGGGTGCGCGTAGGAAACGGTACGAGAATGTGGATCAGGTTGTCGGCCGCGAACGGAAGACATGGTGAGCATGTGACCGGTATCTTCGTCCGCGTGGCGCATGCGACGTAGGACGGGGGAGAGGTTTGTGACGAACGAAACGACGAGGATGTCGACTTGTTGGAGGAGGTATTGATAGAATGTAGGGTCAATGGATAAAGAGGAATCTTGCCGCGCCGTGAGGTTCCATTCGGGTGAAGATATCTCGTCAAGCCCGAGTGTGTCAGTGGATATATCCTCTGTAGCGCGGGATAAATTGAGAACCGTCGCGAGATAGCGCAAAGCGTCGGACCGTACAGCCTCTGTGACAAGTCGCTCGATCTCTCCTTCGGAGTACCCATGCGTCGCCTCGAAAGTCGAGTCCCCGTTGGATGCGTCAATAAGGAATAAGCACCACTTGATCGTAAGCACGGCCTGGATCTCGGGTATTCGCCAGTTCGATTTGGCGAACTCGGATTTCATGAGTCCAACAAAGGCGAGGTCAGAGCCTAATGAGGTGGTAGCATCCATAGCAGCTAGAGTGGCGGTGAGAACATAGACCAACACAGGCTCGTCTGGGGAAACAGTGGAAAGCCAAGAGACCATACGAACAACTTCGGCCGCGCGAAGTTCACCAGAGCCGGCGAGGACGAACAATAGGTACCCCAGATGTTGGCGCTCGTCTTGGAGTGAGACAGCGCGCGCGGCGTAGATATCTGAGCTAAACTTGTAGATATTGTTGGTACCTGTACTATGATTTAGCGCCGCCGACATAGAAAGGTGCGGTACTTACCAATAACTGTTGCTGAGTCCGCATTCCGTTGGTTCGCCTGTTGCCTTTGGAGCAGCATGAGACTCTTGTCGATCTGCTGCAATATCTTCTCTGCTAAGGTACCCCGTTTTCCACCGTCCAAACTCGTTACGGTGCCAACAAGCGCGACAGCATAGTCCGTCAGCCTGGTTCGAACCTCGGCGTTGACCGGGTGCATTCCCATCGAGCTTTCTAGCACGAGTCGAAGTGTATCGAGCGCATGGCGTCGACAAGCGTGAAACTGATCTACGACCTTGACGGCACTCTCTACGGGGTTATCGTTGGGGTATCCAGAGAGCACTTGATCTAGGATTCCGGCGGTATGTCGTTCTGAGCAGTCGAGCTGAGCGGCAAGAAACAAAGCTTCCTGTACAAAGTCGTTGTTGTATGTTTTTTGTTGCCCCCCAATCGTAGCCTTGCCTAGAAGATAATTAGCAGAGATAGTGATATATAATAATCAAAACCCACCACTCTTCAACTCGGTTTCCTCCGCAGAATTTCGTGGCGGGACATCAAGTAGAGCCAGAAAGCGTGGTTTGGCGTCTTCAAGGCGGTAGTACAGCTCTTGCTCGTACTGTCGTGTGGGAGAGAGGAAAGCATTGGTGAGGAAGGTATTCAGGTTTAGCCAGTACTCGTTGTCCATCTCGTTTGAACCACGCTCAATCCTGCTTCAACAAGTCAATCGACCCCCACTAGCCAGAGTTCCAGATTAAACAGAGCAATACACTAGGCGTATAAAATAAAGCAGCCTAGAGAGTCCTGAAGCTCCGGACACCGATTTTAAAGTGGTGGGTAGGTGAGGGAGAGAAATGGCGCGTTAATGGCACGTGACAATAACAGACACTGCTGACCTAAGCGTGGCAAGCGGCGCCACCGGATAGGCTGGGTAGGCTGAAAGCGCGTCAACGAGTATCTTTCTTATCTTTCAATACTGGCACTTTCAGTAAAATCTCTCATAGAACTCATAGCTGCTGACAAACTATAACTCTTCGTCAGCTTACTTATGGTTAATGGTTTCCATTAGACCTCGTCTGAAACTCCTGCTCCGCAAGCGACACTGAAGTTGACCTATTTGACGAGCCACTGGAGCTGCCGTAGTAGCGTATACGTGACACCTGTACCAACAAGCTCTTTTAGAATAGCTATATCTCATAGTCGCGATAGAGCGACAAACGCTGAGAACATATAGCTCACCAAGACTCGCCCTAGCCAGTAGCAAATCTTGATCATGCAACAGTCTAATAATTTCGGCTTAAAATAATCGAAACAGCGAATGCAGCTCCGCGAAGTCCTGGTAGTAGTGGCAGAGAGACACCTCATTACTTGCGTTTTATTGAATTAGATTGCGAGCACCAAAATTGGTTTGGATCGGCGTGAGACTACTAAGTGGTTGGGGCCAGCTACATCGATCGTCGGGTTACGTGAACTATACTACCGTACCACCCCGGGAGATCGGCCATCCCAGGGAAATCGGCCACCCTCGTTATCTCCACAAATTTATATAAAGCCCTCCCTATAAGTACATGAATAGCATTATAGGCTACTCATTGGGTCACACACACAAAATCAGACGCAGAAGCCTGAAATTGGGAATGTCATGGTTAACGCAAGTTGAGGGTGTTTCAACCGGCGCTTCTGGCTTTTCTGTCGCGGCCGGCCACCCACCTGACGGTATTTCTCGAGCAAATCGAAGTAGTAACACCTGGTTTTCTGGGTGCTTGATCTTGTGTGCCATGTATACACCATGCTATATTTACAGTGCGTCGTATCTCCACGAATCAAGTGTTATAAACTGGGTGGCCGATTTCCCCGTATTTGACTCTGTTTGGACCCCCCCCTTGAATGCAGTGTTTCTCAACGAGTTCTGTGCGGTTTCCCACAAAAACTCACAGAGAGGTTTGTTAAGATGGTAGCTAATGTATACATGTAGAATTTAACCGCTGTTCGAGTTTGGGAGCTGTTAAATAGAAATCCGGCCGATCTCCCGGGGTGGTACGGTATATGCGCCCAATTATTTGGAGACTGAAACAAAATGGTGTCGTCATGACCCGTAATGAACACGCCGGGTCATTAGGTTCTGAAGCCCCGGAGTCATGCAAGTACCGATGTAAATAACATATATGAAGATTACAACCAAGTCTGCAAATCCGTAATGGATCCGCTAGTAGTTATTTGCTCTATCTCCAAGGATAAGCAAGAGCAAACGAGTCACTCCTTGTGCAACTTATTAAAGTATAAGAAGTTTCTAAAGTGCATTGGGTACATAGACTCGATACAACAATCGGTAGTCAAACACTACTCTAATCCGACGCCTCTCTCGAGTTGACAACAGGAAGTAGATCTTTACGAGCCCGAGCAACCAAATTATCTAATGCTTCATATACTGCGCCGTTGGCATCACAGCGAAGTGCAAGGTAGCGCTCATACTCAGGTGTGATCTGAGGCGAAGCCGAATCCCCAGCTTCGTTACCATCTATGACGGCAATGTTCTCGCGATGGTTCTGGGCCTGCCCGAAATCCTCAACCTGAGAATATCTAGGCGGATTATATTGTTCGGGGGCGAGAGCTGGGAGGCGATTCGCTCGGCGCGCCCGGTTGATTCGAGCCTGAATAGCCTGTTTCAAATATTCATCCTTCGAGATTATTTCGGACTGCTCCAGATGCAGCTCCAAGGCAGAAGCGTTATCCAAGTCTTCCACGTCAGGATACTCCGGCAGCTGCGCCATTGGGTCCATCAAAGGACAATGGTCGGGATCGACGACATAATCCAGTATCTGGCGCCTGGTTTCAGAAAGCTGTTGGAGGCGGAGGTCTAGCATTGCGTGAGCCTACACGCATATAGTCAGCTTGAACAGTTGTACTAGTACGGAAGGAGAATGCGAGGCGCACTGCGTTGAAATTTTTTACAGCCCGGTCCCGGCACTCATTATTAATCCGTCGGGAGGTCCTAATCGAAAGTCCAAATGCCCTAAACTGGTTATTTATGTTGCTAAGAATAGAAAACGCTTCACGTGTTTGAACTGTAGATCATGAGTTAACTAGCGCTTGACTGTCAAGACGCCGACTCGTACCAGGCAGCACCATCGTAAGGCGCATGGCTCTACAGATATGGATAAGTTATAGCGTTCGTTGTCACCTTCGGCCACATACCTCAAAAAATCCTCTTGGTTCTCAATGCGGTCAAGTGTGGAGAGTGGAAGCGGCGACTCTTCTTTGAGATGCTCGTCGGCCTCATCCACCAAACTGTGATATGACTCTAGAAAGCTTCGGCAATGATTTTCTAGTAGCTATATATAAAATGAAATATTCATTAATTCCTTTTTACTTTTGTTGAACCATAACTCACAGCAGCCCGAGCAGCTCGTTCCAAGTTTGGCATTGTTCTTCTGTTGTAAGGAGAGCGCACTAGTTGATCCAGCTGGTTTGAAAAAATAGACGGTCAGAGACGGGATTCATCGCCATCCGAGTAGCTAGAGCTCACCTCGCCTAGCGTGGACGAAACTATCAGAAATTGTCCCCCAATCCCTAAGAGTGACACCCCAACTGTGGAGAA
>WSTH01001629.1:0-11525 GCA_019616345.1 Ceratobasidium sp. 395
TTAATCAATCAACGACTACGTACCGGTCGAAGAGCTCGAGACAATCTGCAGGGCTCACAGTCTTCTGGATCAAGAACGACGGGAGCTTGCCCTGCTCGATCATGATACGCCGAATCTCGGGGCGGGCCGCGGGGCCGGGTGTGAAGTAGTCGGGGCTTGCTAGGCCAATGGACGTGGACGAGGGCGAACCACCGGGCGCGTGCTCGCTGCCTGGGGAGCCTAGGTCGCGAGAGAGATCGAAGAACAAACCGAACGGTGTTCCAGAGGCGGCAATTGGAGAGATCATGCTCGCGTTGGAGCTAGAGTGGTCTAAGTGCGAGATGTGTCAAGCGTCAGCTGAGATGATCTACCCGCAGGGAACATGGACGAAACACGAGGCCAGCCTAGGGCCTGGAGGAATAACGCCAACAGAAGAAACAACACGTACGGTCATCGCTCTCCGACCCTCCCGAACCCATATCGATGTCCTCGCCCGGGTCGCTCTCTTCGCCCTCTTCGTCCGGGTCCTTCAACTCCATGAACTGAGCGCGCATATATAATGCTGACGGGTCTGCGATTCGACACCCCGCTCGGTGCGCCGACGTAGAGTCGGACAGTGGGCAGTCGCACGGCCTGGGCTCGAGGTCAGGCATCGTAATCGGGCCGAAAAAGTTGGTGCCGCCGCCGTTGAGAGCGAGCATCTGACGTTCGATGCGGCCATAGAGTTCGCGGATCCGCTTTTCGAGCGAAGAGATGGTACTACTGATAACGGCGGGAGGGTAAGCGCGTGGCTATTCGGGAGAGAGAGGCGGGATGAGATGAAATTGCTTACTGTTGCTGCGATCTTCCCCCCGCGTTGCCTGGAACACAGTCCTTGTCGTGTGTTTCGCAGCTCAAGCATCGACCTCTGCCCGAGGGGGAGGGTCGGCACTTGGTCTAATTTACGGAACTGGTCAGGAAAGAAAATTGGACGGGGAAGAATGAATTTCAACCCGTACCTTAGCCTTTTTGCAAGCCAGGCAAGCAGGCGCGTCCTTTTTCCCGGCTGATGCGGCGGCGGCCGTGGTCATCATCTTGGCCGATGACTCGCGCTGACGCTGACGATTGGAACGAATCGAACCGTCTGCTCGCTGCCGACGTGGAGCTGATACGGGAGAAGGAGTGGGCGCGGGCACTGGCGCCGAAGCCTGTGCCGGAGCTTGAACTGGGACCGGAGAAGCAGTCGGAGTCAAGGTCGGCATAGCCTGTGTGGGGGTCGGAAGCGGAGCAGGTGGCTCGTCAAGGGTGAACAGTCGACCGAGTTCTTCCTCGTACGTCGTGATGTTGAACATCAAGTACGGGTCATTCTGGAGAGACATCTGGCGCGGGTCGATTGAAGAGGGCAGCTGGTGCGCGATTTCCGGCTCGGGCCCGGTGACGCTGATGTACGGCGGCTGGATAGCCAGAGACGGGTACTGCGCACCCATATCACCATTGTCGAAAGTGCCTGCAGGTGGATTGCTAGGGGCAGTGCTGGCCGAGTCGGAGGAACCATAACCGCTATGGTACTGAGACAAGTAATCATACATGTTCGTGAACTCTTCGAGGTCCTGGAGACGTTGCTGCTCGGTCCAGTGCGCGTTGGGGACAGGATAGGCAGCATGAGGGGCGCGGTAAGGGTGGTAGTCGACCATAGTGGAGAGCACAGCGAGGATCTACGGAGCCTGGCATGAATTTATATATGCCATGTCGGAGCGTTTTTGACAGGCGAATCCTATGGACCAAATAGGGCAAAGCGCGCGTAATAGACTTAGGCAAGCAGGAAGTCCACACCGAGGCTCGACTTTACAATGAAAAGGACGGATTAGGAAAGAGGTAGAAGGGAAGTAGACGGAAGTACACTCGGCGGTTGATGCAGGTGGGAGCGTGCCTTGACCGGACGATCGCTCGACCGAGGGTGCCCCCAAACAACGCGGAACACAGGTAGGCGCTCTGCGCTTACATCACTCGAGGAGGTGGGTGAGCGACGACCGGGCAGACCTGCGCGAGCACAGGACCCTGGGAGCCTGTCAGGCACCTGTCGGTGATGATAGCCACCCCGTGGCCTCCCATTCTAGTTTCAGACACGAAAAAATGCACCACGCATTTCCCGCGAGGAACAGCAGTCGAGGCCTGAGTCGGGACTGTGTCGGGGCCGTATAAACATGTGTCGGGGCTGTCTAGACATTCTTTCTATTCCTTCGATAAAGTCCGCATATAACCTGTCTCGCGCAAATCCCTCGATGGCGCAAAGGGGCAGAGTTAGAGTTCACGCATCGCTCCTAATCAGGTAGGATCATATCACGATCGCACGTGGGCTGCTAAACGTAACTCCGGCACGCTGCAGCAGCGATAAGTATGATGATTGTCAGCCCTTACGTCCTACTAGCGCATACAGCACCCCCATCTCCGTAGCATCTCGCCTCCGCCACCGCCCAGAGCGCGCCACACGTTTCCTGACAGCCACGACGGTGGGAAACACACTAACCCCACGTGATAGTGACGAGCGTGGAAGAGGAACGCGGCCGGAATGCAGTCACGTGTATCAGGGTTGTCTAGGCTTTTACTTGGCCCGAACAGTGTTGGATTCAGACCTGGTTGACGTCCACCAGTCCCGCCGCTTGCAACGACTCGAACTGCCCATCTTACGCTAAATCCAAGATGATGATGTTCAAGGTCTACGCTCTGCTCGCGCTCTTCATGTCTGCAGTCCTCGCTGCGCCCCTCGTACGTACAATAGCGCCCTTTATACACGTGTATAATGTATGTCCGATCTGACATTCGGATTGACTTGGACAGGTTGCGAGGCACGACGACGACGATGAGTACATGCTTGTCACCAAAGTGCAGACTCTGCTGGTTCACAAGGTATGGACAGTATTCATCCTGCGATCGCACGATCAGCTGACCCGCCATCGGGCGGCTACGTAGAACAGCGGCGGAAAGACCAAGACAGTGACCAAGACCAAGACAAAGACGCACTACAAGACTGTCACCGTTGGGTGCTCTCCCACCCAGGTACGTTGCTCGAGAGTCCGGGGGCAATTTCAGAAAATTGATTCCGTCGCTATCTGACGTCAGACAACGCCCACCGAGACCATAACTGACACCCTCACTTTCCCAACCGACACGCCCACCGACACGGTGACACTGACAATCCCCACCGATACCGTCACTCTCACTATCACCGATACGACTCCGACTGACACCACAACTGACACCGCGACCGAGACATTGACTACTACCACCGCGACCGCTACGCTCACCGACTTCACTACGACTGCGACTACCACCGCCATCGCAACTGATTCTTCCGTATGCCTTAAGTTTCCTTTTATCTCGGCCAGATAAAACTGACTCGTCCGTGCAGACCGCAACCCTCCCCACCTTTCGCCGTCGCGGCGTCCAACGCTGGTGGTGGGAAAACTGAAACATCCAACTTCCTCCCCCCCCCCCCCCCTCAATCTATAACTATATATCCACGGACTCGACTCGTCCCATCAAGACAGTCCTAGAACATTTTGGTTTTTTTCTTACTTATTAAACTGGACACTTCTGTACATCCCGCACCTTTAGCTTTGCATGTTCCCCTAAACCCAGTGCTCCGTTAACCGCCCGGGCTCACTCCTTGCAGACTACAGCTCCTTTTGGATTGTGAACTTTTTTTCTCGGTTTTTGACTTGTAGTTCTTTTGGATGTATGTCTGAAATCTACTACGTACGCATCTAATTTTGTTGTTCGTTCACCATGGTTTTCACGGTCCACGCTGGACCCACCGTCGTAAGCCCGGAGTTGCCTCACTCAACACCCCCAAGCAAAGTCGTTCCATGCGCAACATCCTTCCTTTTTCCTGTTCCCAGCCTACGCCCGACCTCTTCCAAGGATTCTCCCACACGGACTCAAATGAATGGCATTGCGTAGCAACGAATCAACAATGGGTGTACAACATGTGACGCAAACCGAGCTGCATTACACCCCGACCCTGCGCCGGGCAAGCTCAATAGGCGGCAACAGCCCGCCGCTACCATCAACCTCGGCCAAGACGACGGGGATGGGATCAATGGGACGAGTCCACACACTACCGAGGGAAAAAACCATGGTCAGACAAGTGAGCCGAATAGACAAAGTTTGTTCGGTTGACATTGCCGACTAAGCTGACCTTTGTGCTCCAGCTTGATGATCAGCCCGAACCGAGTCACGCCCACGCATCGCACGCTCGGGCACACAATACCCAAGCGCCTGCGCCCCACTTGCCGACAAGTACCCGCCTTGGACAACCGTTCGTCCCAAGCCAGACTCGTGACTCGCTCCGAACCGTCTTCCAGAAGAATTCGTCGTCGTCGTCCAAACCACCGGAGGAATGACCATCGACCCACGCGGGGCCCGCGACGGGAACAATTCCATCAAGCATTGTTCGCACTCCAAATCCGGGCGCACAAAACTATTTTCTCCCAACCCAGGTCCTGGTATGTCAGCAACTGCATGAAGATCGAGTCCGAGACCCATGTTCCAGCCAAGAGAAGCACTAGGGTTCAGGTACGAGTTGAGTTCTCCTCGGTGAAGCCGCGGTGGCTGCGGTTGTGGCTGCGGCCAATTTGCGGTTCCTGCCGGCGGAATGTATGCCCAAGTTGGCAGCCTATACGTTCCTGGAGCGCTCATCCAGACAGGCACGCTAGGAAAGAGAGAGTTAGGCGCAGATGAATCCATATACGACCATGTTCCAGTATCAGGACGGGGCGCGGGCGGCGGGATACATCCAGACCTCGACCCAGCGGTTCCAACAACCGAACCGTCTACTTCAGTTTCGATCCCAAGCGTAGCCCTTAGCTCATCCAACTGCTCGCGCGGAAACATCGCTTCCAAACTTTGTATTCCATTCGGCAAAATCTGGCGGTCCATGCTTGGCAGTGGGAACGAGATATCCATGGACGACTCGACCGAAAAGGACACACTCCCACTCAAGTTGAATGAAGCTTCTGGATTCGAGTCTTGAAAACTTGTGTCAAACGATCCTGTGTCGATACGTGGAGCGGGTGGCGGACAAGGGCCACGCCATACTTTGCTATTCGCATGCACTTGACCCTTGGACTTGTTCGCGAGCGGCGATGTCGGAGGAGGCACACCTTCATACAAAGCAGTATGTGCTTTACCAGACTTGTCTAACTCAACAGGCACCGTTTAGCCAAACTCTTCAACTGCCCAGGTACCAACAACGATTAATGGCTCACCGTTAATCTGCCCCTGAATAATCTTCAAGTCAAATTCGGGATGGGTGGGAGTCGAGATTGGGGTACTCTCCTCCGAAACCGTATTGTCGTGCAATAACTCGGGCAAGAGCGGGGGAGAGCGTGTCGAATTCTTCTTCGGACCCGCTTGTTTCATGGTGTGGGAACGCCCATTGGATTTCGCACGCGCAGCAAGCTTGGACCGAGAGACTTTACGGAAATGGTCGATGAATATCGCGCGAGGCTTTTCTTTTGGTGGAGGTGGAGGCAATGTGCTGCGTAGGTCGATGGTGCTGAACATGGTTTTTCGTCAAAGTCGTAATAATATATAATAAGAATACAAGAAATTTAAAGGGTCGTTATATAGTCGTCAAGATGTGTGTATGTATGTAGAAACGAAGGTGGTACGTAGGTCGTGTTGGTTCTGTGCAGAGGGTATCAGCAAGACTTGAAGAGATTGTTGTGGGGAGAAACAAGGCTTGGGTCTGGACCAAGGGGCTATATGAGGACGCCCAAATAGGGGTGAAATTAATGACTGTTTGGGTAATTGTCAGTGTATTATGTAAGCGGCAGCCTTGAGTCTCGGCCAAGGCTCGGCCGAGCGATGCGCCCGCTCTCCGCGCCCAGCACTTGTATTACTCCACACAGTAATAAAACTATCTCAATACCGGTAGAAGTACAGAGATTTTGGAGACCTAATGATATATCTATTTATTGACGAGGCTTGAAGATAAAAGTTTACTTTTGTGATTTACCTAATACAGCGCAGGTATATTCGCAAAAGAGCTCTTAAGAGCTTTGTGGAATGGGTAGGGACAAAACAGCGTCGGTGTAGTACTACTGAGAGCTGTAAGGTGCCGTTTGGTGCGGCCACCGGCAATCATGCATATATATAAGCTACATGCAGCTGACTTGGACGCGGTGAGGTGACCCTGAAACATAATATTGCTGTCGCAGGGCGCTGTACTTTGAAGTGTCAGGGTCAGTATCTCAAGCATTGATCCAAGAGCTCCTTAGACTGCGATCGGTTAGATGCGTTGTAAGCGGCAAATTCTTGGTAGTTTGCCCAATGCGAGAGCGCCTCCACATAGTTCGACTGCACTTATGGCTACTTTGTTTTTTGACGATGGAGCTCAAAGTACACGCTTGGTCTTCAGGAGAACTGAAGCACAATAAGATCTATAAAAAATACATAGTGTGTATGTGCTTTTGATGATGTCTTTGAGGGGAAAGCTACATTTCAGATGCCAAAAGCAACTGGAATCCTGTGAGGTCCACTCAATAATCTGGGTGAGGACGTCTGGAACTCAGTGAATCTACATTAGACTTTGGATCTCGGGTCTTGTTACGTCGACCTGGCTTTTCGACTTCAGGTAATCTTGATCTGAATCTAAAAACATGGGCCTGGGATTTAGGGGGTTTCCTTTCCACAGAGGATGCTTATCATTACTTCTGTATCGATTACCACATTAGAAAAAGCTAAAAGCAGCATTCGTAAGAGAGATTCTCGACGATAATAGGTCTCGAATGGGGAAACTGGAACTTTCGGTTGAAGAAGACCGTATAGTCGGGCAATTGGTGGAGGTTGACCGCTAGTGTGGAGGTTGGCGTGGAGGTCGGCGTGGAGGTCGGACTGGAGTCTAATATGAAAGCTCGATTCGGCGGCCTACGCGGCCTATGTGCATTCGGTGAGAGGCTTCAATGTGATGTCTGATAAAGAGAAACGAGACGAGCAAGGACTCGGTGGTATGATCACGTGATATTACCGAGATGCGTCCATATAAGGCAAATATAAGGGGCCAGCTCGATGCTGACCGAACTCCAGCGTGTATCGACGACCCCTTTTAGCGCGTATCGCAAACTTTCTGGATCCCAGCGCGAATCGCCATCGGTGAGGCCCAGATAAGTACAGATTAGGTCGATGGCTCGGGCTAGCAGATCCCCGAGGGTTACACACGATCCCAATACGACGATCGGACTCCGCGGTTGGTTCGGGCGTTGGACAAGGCTGACGTTCTCTGTCCACTCCCAACTATTTTTGACTTTAACTCCAGTGATGGCTGTATCTGTGCTCCGACGGTATATAATACGTCGACTCTGCGTGGCTTTCGGAACAACACTCACTTGTTTTCAGCTTCTATTTCTACCCAATTCTCTTAGCAATGCCTTACTCTGAAAAAGCTCATTCGAAATTCGTTGCCTCTGCTCTGGCGTCCGCCAGCATGGGCTATACCAATATCAACAACCTTCTCTTCATGTTGTACCCCAATATGCTTCTACCTCGAGTCGATCTATACGGCAAGACCGCGATTATAACTGGTGCCAATTCTGGGATTGGTTATGAGTGCGCGCGTGCGCTGGCTGGTATGGGTGCTCGGGTTGTCCTGGCGTGCCGAAGCGAAACAAAAGGCGAAGAAGCTAGGCGTAAGCTGGTGGCCGACACCGGTAGTAGTAGTATCGAGCTCGAACTTTTGGACTGCGGGAGCCTCGATAGTGTGAGGGCCTTCCTGGACCGTTGGGAGAAGAGAGAAGTGAAACAGGTTGATATACTTATCAATAATGCTGGTAAGCAAGCTTAGTATAATGAATATGATGCTTTTGCTCATATGTCTGCCAGGTGGACTCACCAGTACCGTGGCACTCACCACAGACGGCTTCGAGCAGACCTATCAGGCCAACCACCTCTCCCATGTTCTGCTCACCCTTACACTCCTCAATCGTGGACGCATGTCACCCGACGCTCGTATAGTGTCGGTATCGTCTGTTGGCTTCTACAGTAGTGCTCCTTTGGATGCGTCTAACGCTGATGGAAGCGATGTAGTGGCCAAGTATGAGGGTAAAATTGGCGCAAGCATCTCATTCGCGGATATGATGCAACTGTATGCGCGGTCAAAGGCGGCCCAAGCTGTGTGGACTATGGCTCTACAACGTCGTTTATCCAAGACAGAGCAGTGGAAGAACGTCACGGTACACTCATGTCATCCAGGTAAGTAGAGAACGTTTGACCACCATAGAATTTCTGAGCGAACTCAACGATTCACCCTAGGTACCGTAAAGTCTTCAATATGGACCCAGCAAGCAGGTGCTGGGACCATGGTGGGTCGCGCGAGCGACCTATTCAAGGCCGCGGCAAACCTAGTGGGCATCACGAACGAGCAGGGTGCGGTCGTGCCAGTATGGCTCGCTACCGCTGAGAAGCCAGCAAAAGCCGAGATGCGAGGAATGTTTTGGGACCGGTTGACCTGGAAGTGGGTACGACCATGGAGCATGGAGGTGACAAGGCAGGATAGTCTGTGGGACAAGTGGTGTGAAGATGCGCAGGTATCACTGTCGCTGTAGATTTTTGGCTATGTTCATTGATGGCTTGGTCACGATTGTATGCTTATTTTCTGACTGTACTAGTTCTAGTAATCTTTTCTTTACAAACCAGGTTTTCACAATTTTGAATTGGACTGTAAGATCTTCTATGCGACTTTCTAGGAACTTGGTAAATGATAGATTAGGTTCGACACCATCGTTCGCAGCGAGACTAGCTACATACCTCCTTCTACATTTCAGTCAAGACTTTCCCCAGCCTCTCTAACACAGTCGACACCTCTTCCGCGCTCCCAACTGTAATCCTCAAACATCCCTTGCACCCGTACTCGTTTCCTCTGAATCTAACAACTACCCCCAATTCTTCTGCTAGCCGCTTATATGCGACCGAGCTCCTGGTATTGTCTGGCTCGCCTCCGTTTTTAGATAGAATTGGCACAACCACAAAGTTGGCATGGTTTCCGCCGATCACTTTTCCTACACCTAGTCGGGAGAGCTTTGACAGTCCATGGAGCAGTTCGGCCCGGTTGGTATTGAGGGTAGAAATCTTGGACTGCATGGTTGAGATTCCTTCGGTGGATAGAGCAGCGAGGGCCAGACTAGCGGAAGGGGTGGAAATATTGTAGGGAGCTTTGGTATTGGTAAGAATCTGAATCAGGGGCGGTTGGGCAAATGCGATTCCGAGTCTGCATGCAGGATTTCACTAGAAGCTCACAGCCAGAGAATATAGAGAGACGAACCTAATCGCAGCGAGACCAAAACTCTTGCTGAGTGTTTGCATGACACATAGGTTTGCGTATTCGTTGACCAGGGTCACCGCGCTGTCTTTCTTACCGGCAAAGTCAATGTATGCTTCGTCCACAATGACGATGCCCTTGAACGCCGTATCCTCTAGGAGAGATCGGATGTCCTTCAGTGGAATGAGCGTTCCGGTTGGGTTACCGGGTGAGCAGATAAATATAAGCTTGATATCTGGATCAGAGGCGACCGCTTTTTGAATCTGAAGGTGTGTCTTTAGTGGTGAGAGGTACAACTTGTACTTATTGTCACTTACTCCAGGCATATCCAGCTGAAACTCACCATGTTCAACAAGCAAAGGAACCTTCACGATCCCTACATCGTTTACTTGCGCTGTTACAGCGTACATCCCGTACGTAGGAGGAGTAATCAAGATCTTGTCGTGCTCCGGACGGCAGCAAACGCGCATAAGTAGATCAATAACTTCATCAGAGCCGACTCCTAGGAAGACCTTTTCGGATCCGCTAATGTTTCTCAAGGAAGCAATCCTATTTTTGATCTCGTTTTGCGCAGGATCGGGATAACGGTGAAGATCAAGCGAAAGATGGCCGTTCATCGCGGGATCTTGTTTTGGACCAGCTGCAGCAGGTATAGAGTGTCCCAGAGCATTCTCGTTTGCATCAAGCAGTATACCCGACTGGTAGTCGTCCCGTGCACAGCGATAAGGATGCAAGGCTAGGATATTAGGACGAATAACTCGCTCAATGTCAAAGTGAGCCGGAACGGTCGGTACACCAGTATCTGCAAGTCCGAGTATAGGCATTTTGGAGATATCCGAGGGTGAAACACAGGCCCAAGTGTGTGTCTGGGTGATGGTCGTCAAAAGAGTGAGTTCTGAAGCCCGAGTCAGGACATCGGCTTCCTTCGGGCATAATTATTTGCATCTTATCTTATCTAGATCACCAGTTACAGTGCTTATGGATAGTTGGGCGACCCCGATCACGTCCTGACCACGACCATTCTACCTTATAGACTCTGACTTAGCTCCATAGAATACCAAACTCTCGAAATACTCATACACTTTAATACCAGAATGGTCTTTGTAGCATCTCGCGAGCGTTCGGATAATCATCTTCATGTTTTACTAATCGCGACCGGGAGTGTTGCTTCGATTAAAATCCCGCTCATAATAGAGAAGCTACTGACGGTACGTTGAATCAACACACGAGGCTTCATTTTATTGAATATGAGCTTAATAGTATGATAAAGTTAAGGTTGAGGTGATAGCCACAAAGGCTGCACTCAACTTTGTCTCCATAAAAGATATTGAGACATTAGGTGCCAGAGTTTGGACCGATGACGGTGAATGGGCGGTATGTGAATGATATTGTTCAAATACTGTATCAACAACTCCATTTTATAGGCATGGGATAAAGTGGGGGATCCCATTCTGCATATTGAGGTGAGTCAACTCGAAGAATAGGCACCAAACGCGCTCTTAGTGGTCGTAGCTTCGTCGGTGGGCCGACACAGTTTTGGTTGCTCCCTGTTCAGCCAACACATTAGCAAAGATTGCGTCTGGCCTTTGCGACAATCTTGCGGTACGTCTCTCTGTGCACTAATTTAACCTTTTCTGAATTATTCTAGACCTCTGTACTGCGGGCCCTCGCTCCTACCACACCCACATTTGTATTCCCAGCCATGAATACGCTAATGTATGAACATCCCTTGACGGCTCATCATCTCGCAATCATCCAGGATACAATTGGCTATACGGTTGTTGGGCCGATAGGAAAGGTCTTGGCATGCGGGAATATTGGTGCGTGGTCAAATGGTTGTTCGGGTAGTTTTTTACCGAGGCCCCGTGTAGGTATGGGTGCCATGACTGAATGGACTGACATTATTGAACTTGTTGTCTCCCGTTGGTCACTACTCCCCAAACATACAGGCCTGGAAACAACGGCGCAGCTGGTATTTTACTCGTTTGACTCCCGTCCTGGTTTAAATCAATAACTGGGCATCTAGGTTAAAGCTAACGGCGTGGTGGTAAATGGTGGTGAAGATTTGGAAGCCGGTATCCCCACCTTGGAAGATCTTACTCAAAATTATCCACCTATGTTTACGTGGGATCAGGTAAAAGATCAAGTGGATTCTGGGTGGGTACCTATCATCCAAGTATATTGTAGCGTATATTTTTACCCGTTTCAGCGATTTGGCTGCTCTCAAACGACACCCCGCCTTGCAAAAACG
>WSTH01001630.1:0-11520 GCA_019616345.1 Ceratobasidium sp. 395
CTAGGCGCCAGCGGCGTAGGGTCTGTACACGCCGCCTTGCGGCCGTTGTCGTCGATACTCCAGGTCTCGAACACGACCGATCAGCTGGTGACGACGCTGCACCAGTCGTTTCCTGACTATATGCTCGACCAAAAGCGTTCGGGAAGGTTCTACTGCCAGCCAGAAGAACACAACGCCTGGTACACTCGCGCTTGCTTCGATCTGATCGAGACAGCGAGTCCGTCGTTCAACATCTGCCGCATCGAATCATCCTATGTACCCGATCGCGAGATCGTGGGTCTAGGCGACAGAATAGACAAAGCCATCTCGTCACCGCTGTTCTACGCATGCAGATACTGGGAAGCGCATGCAGAGCTTGTCGATCCCTCGAGGGAGGCGGCAGACCAAATTCTTCGCTTTCTATCGACCCGACTTCTACTGTGGATGGAGATCATGAGTCTGAAACAGAGTCTGGACGACGGAGTTGGCATGCTGTTGAGGCTTCAGGCTTGGTCGCTGGTAAGAAGCTGTGTAGAGGCGAAGTGAGCGCCGGTGGCTAATAACGTTGAAGAGAATCCAACCGTCGAGCGAAACTCAAGAGCTGGCTGTCGATGCGCTTCGATTCATAACGGCGTATGCGTCAGGTCCCACTAGTCAACTCACGCCGCATATATACCTATCAACTCTCGCACTTTGGCCGAAACAACGGCCGATCTCAAAGCTGTACTTGGAGCGCTTCCCGCAACTTGCAGAAGCGTCGGGTACGGCGATAGATAGGCAAGGTGCGGCGGCGCTTGCCGTGTTGAGCGTTCTGGACGAAGTGTATTCTGTTGCATGTTCTCCCGACGGCACGAGGATTGCGTCCGGCTCATCCGACCATGTCATTCATATCTGGGACGCATATACAGGCCGAGCAATTGGGCAACCCCTGAAGGGTCATACAGGCGACGTACTATGCGTAGCGTTTTCTCCTGATAGCGAGCGCATAGTATCCGGCTCTGGGGACAACGCAGTCTACATCTGGGACACCAACACCGGCCAGACACTGGGACAAACACTGAAGGGTCACTGGCATGCGGTTAACTCGGTGGCGTACTCACCAAACGGATTTTGTATTGTATCTGGCTCTTCGGATAAGACTGTTCGTATCTGGGACTCACGGAGGGGGCAAGCCTTGAGCGGCCCCCTAATAGGTCACAATAGCTCTGTGCTGTCGGTTGCGTACTCGTCTGATAGTGCATATATCGTTTCTGGCTCTACAGACGGCACCATCTGCATCTGGGATGCAAAGACTCGTACTCTGCTAGGCAAGCCGATGGAAGGACACACAGATTCTGTATACTCGGTAGCATTTTCGCCTGACGGCTTGTGCGTTGTTTCAGGCTCTATGGATGGGATCATCTGTATCTGGGATGTCAAGACTGGCCAAGCAATTGGACAAACACTGGAGGGCCATGCCAACGTGGTACTGTCAGTTGCATATTCACCCGATGGCGCATATATTGCTTCTGGCTCGGATGATAACACCATCTGTATCTGGGATGCAAGAAGTGGACAGATGCTAGGACAGCCACTGAGGGGACACACAGCTTGGGTACGATCTGTTGCGTTTTCGCCTGACAGTTTGCGCATTATCTCCGGCTCTGGCGACAAGACCATTCGCATCTGGGATGCGCACATCGGACAAGCCTCAGGCCAGCCACCAGAAGGCCACATAGGCGTCGTATACTCGGTCGCATACTCTCCCGATGGCGCTCGTATTGCCTCTGGCTCTGGGGATCACACCATCTGCATCTGGGACGCATCCAATGGGCGAATGATTGGGCAGCCACTGAAAGGTCACACCGACGAGGTTAACTCAGTTTCATACTCACATGATGGAAAACGCATCGTCTCTGGCTCTGACGACAAAACCGTTTGTATCTGGGATGCAAGTAGTGGGCAGATGGTGGGGCAGCCGCTGGAAAGTCACACAGGCTGGGTATGGTCAGTTGCATACTCACCTAGCAGTACCCACATTGTCTCAGGCTCTGACGATAAAGCTATCTGTATTTGGGATGCGCACGCCGGACAGATGGTGGGGCAGCCGCTGAACGGTCACACAGACACTGTATACTCGGTCACATTCTCACCCGACGGAGCCCACATTGCCTCTGGCTCTGAAGACAAGACTATCTGCATCTGGGATGCGAACACTGGGCAGATGGTTAGACAGCCGCTGACGGGTCACACAAGCCGGGTAAGGCCAGTTGCATATTCACCCAGTGGCAACCACATTGTTTCTGGCTCGAACGACGAAACCATTCGCACCTGGGATACCCATACCGGCCAGATGGTTGGGCAACCACTTGAAGGTCACACAGATCTTGTTCTGTCAGTTGCATACTCACCTGATGGCTCTTGTATCATCTCTGGCTCCTCCGACATGACCATTCGTATCTGGGAGGCATACACTGGTCAGATGCTGGGACAGCCCCTGGGAGGTCACACGAGCTCGATATATTCGGTCGCATACTCACCTGACGGCAAGCATATCGTTTCTGGCTCTGAGGACAAGTCGATTCGCATCTGGGATGTATGCGCCTTGCTGAACTTGGGCAAAGCATCCCAGGGGGACTCAAATCCCATGCGCCAATTGCTTTCCTCATCAAACATCATGATTCCCATCTCCGACGACTTCGATCATTCATCTCTCATCTACAGGCCCCAGACCGCAAGCGGGCTCCCGATACGCCCCAACCTTTCCGGTATGTGCTCTATCTCTTGCAGCTGTTTCTATCGCTCGCTTGCTCACGGCTCCGCTGCCTTATTTCTTCACCACAACCCAGACCCTAACGCCTGGACCCTGAGCGAGGACGGGTGGGTGGTTGGTCACGACCTGAAGCCACTCTTATGGGTGCCTCTCGAGTTGCGAGGCACTCTCCTTTGTCAAGGCATGGAACGGATAATCTCCACCGAAGGTTCCTGGTCGCTCGATCTTAGCAAAGCGAAGTTTGGAGCGGACTGGCAACAGTGTTATTGTCCCTAAGTCTTGAACACTCAGGTTCATATTTCTCAATATCCTGGTGTCATAAGTCCTATGCCAATGTTCAGTTGTACCGGCCAATCTTCTATAACGTTTACGGCTTGTCCCGAGATTGTTTTAGCTTCAGTTGACTGGCTTACATCAGCAAAACCGGATTTTGCAGGGAGGTGCTTGCAAGAAAGGAGGTAACTTTCTGGTGCATGCAAAATTCCCTCAACTTCCATCTGCATGCAAGTGATTGCAGAAACCAGGTAGCTTTCAGATGCTTGCAGAACTGGGGTATCTTGAAAGTGCTTTCAAATGACCCGATGTTTGAAAGATACCCGGGTGTTTGAAAGAAACCTTGAGGTTTGAATGCGCTGTCAAGCACCCGAAAGCACTTAAAGCAGGTCACATGACCCGGGAATCAGCCAATCACAAAATTAACTATAAAACTGCTGGTAGAATTTTTCGTTATGCTACAACAGTTGCAACGCGAGTACAAATTGATATGTATTTGAGCTGTATGTACATCATTTATCGTGGATAACAGATTCATCAAGACGCTAAGGAGTGTGGTGCAACCGTGGTTGGGTCGAAACTACGCTAGTTGAACACTGTGTCAGCACGGCGGGCAGCGGCAGCAAGGCGAGCCGCAATAGAGTAGTGTTGGGGGTAGCTCAGAGGACGATTGAACGGAAGACATAGTCAGTGATATCAATATGAGCAAAAGCGGGAGTGGCACTCACGCGTGGCGGTTGGTCAGAACGTTGACTTTGTGTGGGCCAGGGATGCTGGTGGAGCGAACGGAGGTGGTGGCGGCAGCGAAAGCGAGTCGACGCAACCCAACGCGTACGAAACGGCGCGGCCACATTTTCAATGACCATGGCTGATGGTGGGAGGCAGCGTGGAGACGCGCTCGCAGGCCACAATGAGCCCGTCCGATGACGGTGGTAGGCCCGGATGGGTACGCAGGAGGCGAGCCAGTGGGCAGATAGCGCGAGATGGGGAGGAGCGCACATCAGCGCCAGGTATACGGTGCAGAAGGCAACTCACCGTATGCGTGTTTGGTCAGGGCATGAAGACCAAGGCACAGTCCTTGAGCCAACGCATGAGCATCCACGTACAAAAGACTACGAAGCATGTTTTGCATTGGGCGAGTTAGCGTGAGCCTGTGCGTAAGAGCAACGCACGTACCGGTAAGTATGCAGCTTGGCGTGGCTGTGTGCGATTGGTTAAAACGAACGTGGGCTGGGTGCGGAGGCGTGAGTGGGGGTGAATGATTTTATAGACGGCTGGACCACTCACCATCGCCACTCGGCATGGCTACGCGTGGTGTGCACGGACGTGGATGCGCTGGGCGGGCACAGAAGTCAGCTGGCGGTCAAGTTGATGAGTGCGGGCGTGTGCAAAGGAACGCGCGGACGTACCGGGAGCGTACAGAATCGCGCGGCACGCTCTCCGTCGCGAATAGGCCTGCGCGCTTATAACCGAGGTGGGGAGTTGCGGCTTGGCGGCGACGATGAGGCCATGCAAAGGGCGGCGAAGGGTCCAAACGGACGCAAGAGGCGAGGCGGACGGGCAAACAGCGCGAGGGAAAAACAAATCAGCTTCGAATACGGATTGTGGGCGCAACTCACCGTGAACGCGCATGGCCAAGGGTGCTTGGGGATGGCAGTAGCGACGGGCCGAACACTGCCGAGTGTGTGGCGGAAGTCGCATGGTGGGCGGGCGAGCAGACAATACTGTCGTGCTGGTGGCGGGCGATGGGAGGCGAAAACCGCCAAGTCGCGATTGAATGGAGACCCTGAGTGGCACATCACGTGCCGCTCTGGATCCGCCAATCCAATCCTTCGCTCGCCACCACCACCACCCGCCTCCATCAGCATCGTGCGCGACTCAACCGGCCCGCCTCCATAGACCCCGCCTTGCCGTGTCCACCCGAGCCAGCCCGCCGAGCCGTGAGAGCAGCCTGCGGCCGATTACCGCTGACGCGGCAGTAAGCTACTGCTGACAATGAGCTGTTCCTACGCTACGGTAAGTCGTTACTTCTTTTATATGGTGTGTATTCCGTGATGCGCTTGGGGAATGCAACGACGCTGAACACTTACTTACTTCTAGGAACATTGTTGCTACTGTCAATCTTGACTGTCGTCTTACCCTGAAACCCGTCCTGCGATGTCCGAAACGCCGAGCATTGTCGCAAGGTACGTACACCCACGATGTTTTTCTTACCCTCACTAACCCTCCGAGGACGCGTTTCGCCGTCGTGATCTGCTTCTTAGTGACCCCAAGATCACCACGCATCTTCGCATCGAGCAAGGTACTCATTACCTGCGCGAAGTCCAAAGGTGATTTGCGCCTCTCTTTTGGTCAAGGTATGTTCTCGTCTGTCTGTACGTCGAATATTGCTTACATTGTTTACAGCTTCTCCTTGGTATGTCACGTTGCAAGTCAAACCGAAGATCGTCTTGCTGATCTTCGTGCGAACTCGCATTTGTTTCGGCATTTACGCGTCTCTTGCCCCCGCTCTGACTCGACCTCGCCTGCCTCGACATGCTAAACACCTCGGTGTGCCAACCTTGTTGAGGCGCCCACCAATGACGGCACGCCCGTCAAACCGAGTAGATCACGCACACCTTGCACTCAGCGTACGTCATTTTTGTGGTCTCGCGTTCGTTCTACTGACGTAGTTTGTCCTTAAACTCGGTCGTGTCGGGCCTGCGCTGGCCGCGTCCTCGCCACTCTCTACCACGACGTGCTTTTGGCTTCGCCCCGCCATTGAACATGCCGCTGCGACGTTTTGTTCCTGTCACGTTGACTCACATGCCCGAGCCCGCTCGCGCGCACTACCCCTGTCGCCACCGTGACCCTTGCCTCGCACAAAGCCAACACTGCACCACTTGCGAGTAATACGTAAGGTAGCACGCCCTGGCTGCGCGCTGTGTACCCCGCGTCACGAGCGACGCTACTGATCACCTCAATCTCCGGCTCTGAAGTATTTGGCAACCACACGTCTCTTAGTCGCAGCCGTACAACCATCGGCACTACATTGGGAGGCCGTTCAGGCTATGGTTCGAGCTATCACTCCGCCCCATTTGTTTGTCATGTATATACAGCGTAAATCAGTGTATGCTAGCTCTACTACTTGAACCATAACGAGTGATTTTCCTCGTAATTCTGTGATCAATTGTGATTGGCTGAAATCACTGGGTCATGTGATCTGTTTGAGAGTGCATGCGGTGCTTTCAAGCAGTCCTATGGCTGCTTTCAAGTGCTTTCAAGTGCTACTATGTTGGTTTGAAAGTGCTTTCAAGCACTATTACACAGTTTGGAGGTGCTTTCAAGCAGGGAGATGTTTGAGAGCGCTTTCAGATGAGCCTTTTTGCTTTCGTGCTTTCAGTGCTTGAGAGTGCTTGAAAGTTAACTTGTTTTTGCAAGCATTTGTAAGCGCTTGCATGCAAAAGTGGATTTTGCTGATGTATGCAACAGGTACTTCTCATTTGTTTAGTGACTTACTGTGAAATGAAATATTTGACCGATTGTTCATCGCTTTCGGCGATACAAATAGACGAATAGTATTGTGTTGCATTGTACGTATGGCAGCAACAGGCTGGAAGTTTGCGACCCCAACGCGGTCCCTCAAGACTCGATGTAAGAAGTAGCCATTAAGTCCAGCTACCGAGGTCCAGCACCAAGGTGTTTTCTCTCCATCTGTTTCATCACCATCGGGATTTCGCTTACTTTTTGTCTTAATCTCACGTCGCTAGCTAGCTCAGTTAGACTGGAGACACTACCAGCGTTCAGGGCGCGCCCAGGATTGGACAGGTTTCTGCGCATTCATTGCTTGACCTTCCTCAGCGTACATTCATACGAGCTGTCCAAAGGTATCGAAGTTGGAGAAACAAAGAAGTGCCAGATCGAGCGTCTGTCTGACACGCGTATCTCAGAAACGGGCAGCCACTAGCCGAGAGGTCAGTGGTTTTGACCTCGGAGTGCCTATACAGATCCTCCATGCTTCTATCATGAGTAGCCGGACAAAGCTCAGGCCTTAGAATCAGAGTATTTTTGGAATCGATAATTTATTGTCAGATTAAGGCATGGCCTTATGTACCGACACCACAGAAAGACGGAAACGCTAAGCTACGTGCGAGAGAAAAAGAAAAAAGAAAAAGAGAGGCCCGGAGGGGAGAATCAGAGTAACAAGCGGCGCAAGTTGAGTGTATGCGCGGGGTATCTCAGGTGTCGTTTTTTGTCAGTCAGGAGAGCACATCACATTGCCACAGATTGGGCTGCTCTTCTTGGACGCTGGCGACGAGAGGTGCGCGCTGGGCCAGTCAGAGTATCCGCACCACTGCGACGCATAGTCGACTGGCTTGGCCTCGCCCGGCACGTGACCGCGGGTAACGTTTTCCGCCGAAACGCGCACACGAACAACCACGACCAATGACCCGCCAACGACCGCCGATCTAAGTTTCCCTCTCCATGTCGACCTCTTGCTCTCACTCTGGTGCGCCTTCCTCACCGAAACTCGCTTTCCGACGCACCAAGCCGCTCGTCGGTGACTTTTTCCCACGATTCGGCCTCCGGTTAATTTGATGAGCTGCGGGTCGACCCAAACGACATGGCCCGTCCATCGCTGGCCTACGCTGTCCTGTACCGGGAACCTATCAAAACTAAGCTCAGCGGACATTCTGCCCTACTTGCCACTCGAGCCTGGATGGGACGCTGTTCCCTTGCTCGAACTGTAGCGAGAGGGCCTGCCGACGTCGGGCTACGTTTGGTCGCGGCTCTCAACTATCGTCGCAGAGAGAGCCAAAGACGAATCAAGCTAATCCTTCATGTGAGCTATCTCTCCCTCGAGGTGATAGTTTGTTTGGCGGATCCAAGCTGATGAACCGGTGTTAGTTTGGCTTGCCAGTGAGGATTTGCTGGTTGAATCAGCTAATCAAGAGGATCAGTTACCACTCGGCTATTATGACTCAATGATCAAACTATGAGGACCTCGTTGGACCAAACGTTTCGTTTATTCTATCCGCTGGAAACAAACAGGTTTTGTGCTATGGTCTGTGAGGTCGCCGATTGATCGGCAACTGGAACCGTCGAGATTCGCTCCTCAAAACTCGATAGTAACGAAAGAATCAGTTCGAACCGGAGACGTTGCAAGGATCCGACGAGTAACGGAGTGGATACCGTGCTTATGTCCTGGCCCTTGGACGCTCTAGCCCTCGCGTGATGGATATTCGACTCTAATGCTCGGGTGACTTGACGAGCATGAACGGGCAGCTCCCGGGTTCACAACTCTTGCACAAACAACCTGCTTGCAGGACCGACTACGTTTGAGATGCGTTCGATCCTACCCGCCGCTGCTTAAGGTGTCCCTCGCTTACGTTTCGATTGTTGTTCGTAGAGATGTCCTATTATCTCCGACTCCCAGGCTGTCGAGCAACTCGGTTCGAACACTGCCATCTCACCAATTCATACGCAACAAACCGAGCGTTGCTGAGAAAGCTTTGACTCGTAGCTCGAGAGCGTTCGGATGGCACTCACGACGCCAAACCTACGGCTAGACTTCGTGCTTCCTCGGTGTGAGTCGTAACCGAATTCACCTGTTATCATTTCTCATTCTCAATCACACAGACCCAATCTCATGCTCTACGTCAACCGACAAGGATGGGCCAACTCTTCACCTGCATCGGCTATAACGACAATCACCCCTATCATTATTCGACTCGGAAGATGATTGTACACGACTTGCGTGCGGCAGGTGGATTATTGAGATGAATCGCCACGTGAGAGAAGATGTTAACGTGCGGGAGGGTCATTGCAAGGCAGTAAGTGATAGTTTTAATCTCGAGCGGACGCTTATTGAATCTGGCTATATCTTGACGGCTGACCAGACATCTGCTAGGTTCCCGCGTCCGAGGTGTGGGTGGATCCCTGTGGTACTGGGGAGTGCCTATCTTCGCGGGAAGATATGGCCGATTTGCCGTCGTTTGGAAGAATTCAAGCATCTGGTGCATTTCAAGTAGCGGCGGTTATTTTTGGAGTCGTAGAAATCAAAAAGGGACAACAGCTCTGGGCATCTCGCCCCTGCCTTCGTATACTGTTGTGATTATTTTTCTCCAGATCCTTAACCATTCTTCACTACGTCTTTCTCCCTTTCTAATCCGCTAATTTCTTCAATATAAACGCCGAGGTTTTTAACTAGGATTCTCCTGAAGCTCTTGAGGAACGATGAATTCACTGAATATCTACGATACAGCTCAAACGGCCGTGAAATATATCCAGCAGTAATTAAGTTGGCTTGCGAGTAGCGTCTGAGGATCTGGGTATTTAATTGGTATCTATCAAGCCCAGTCGGCTCGGTGGGTTCAGAATAGGAGATGAGAGTATGCTGGGAGTTGCGTTATATAAGCTGATCCGCACCAAATAAGTCCCGCCATAAAGGCAGGGTTATATGTTCGGGCCTCTATCAATTACGTTGTATGAGATTATCAACATAAAACATGTTCAACATTGAGCTCGATCTTCACAACTACTCGGAGTTGCCTAACATTACATCGATTGAGTGACCGGAAAAGCTGTTCTCACAAACGAGTCAACATTGTGTTTCACGGAATGTTCAGATCTACAAAAGGAAAGCCGCCAAAACAGACCAGCCCCGGGACATGACGATACCTCCGAGGTCCTTCTAACCCTCATCCACCGCCCCTTCTTTGCTCTCTATCGACCCCGTCTGGTCCGATCAACCCCACCCCAACCGTGTACACCTAGACCCGTCGAGACTGGCGATGTAGGCAAACGGTGAATGGGATTATGAGTGGACTGTTAAATTTGTTGCGTTCTCACTCTACAAAGGTCTTAAAACAAACTATAAAGAACAACTGGGAGCTTACTTACGACATAAATTCGCTCTTCCCACTCGACCCCACGAAAACTGGACTGTTCTGGATAGCAAGAAACATATGTCATGACGGAATCCCAACAGTGCCCAGCGAGCAAACAAGTCTAGTGGCCAGCCGAGACACGGATGATGAGGGCCCACACCTCGCTGGAAACATGCCATTGGGATCTAGTGATTAAAGCCTGGTTTACGATCAAATGTCTCGCCTACTTGATTTGCGAGTGATTTAGATTCGGTTTGGTGTATCGTGTGTTATCTAAACAAGACGATGCTCCAAGTCATGTTGATCTATTCAAGCGACGGTGGTTTTCAGGGAGAGGCCCTGAGCTTTGGAATGTACAAGTTCGGCTAAGCGAACGGTCGACAGAATCAAGGGGACAGTTCGATACGAGGGCGGCTACAGTCTCATGGCATTTGACTGGGACCTACTCCTTGACAGTATCTAGTTTCTGAAACGATAGGTTCATAGTGGATCTCGGGAACGTGTTATTGCGGAATGAACAACGCTCGAGTAGGTAGTCGCAAGGCCCCATGCTATGAGCATGTTATGAGAGCAAAAGTGTGTGGAAGCCGGCATAAGCTTGTTTGGCGAAGCAGGTAAAGAGGGGGATGGGATGCGAGGGCTGGGTTAGGCTTCGGGTCTAGCAGCTCGTAGATGTCTGGTGTCGACTAGATTACTCTGTGAGCTCTAGCGTTGGATGGGAGGCGAAGGTTGGGAGCAGTAGAAGCGTGGAGTCCTAGATCTAAGCTCGCGAGCTAAGCTGACGCGATTGTCGTAGGAGTTTGAGTTGTCAGAGTCAAGAGATGGGATACCACGCTACAGGCAAGCAGAGCGGGAAGAAGTGTTTAGCTTTGGCAAGGCCGATTAAAAACAATTGAATACACACCACCGAGTAAGTGGGAGACTGAGCTCGTGAGAGTCAGAGCTTGTCGTGTTGGAGTTTGGCCTTTATTAATAGTCAATCTGGTCAATGATCCAGACGAAGTAACGACAAGAAGCTAAGCTTACCGGAGATTTGTGCTCAGCATGATTGGCGAGTTTCCTGTTTGCTTATTTATTCATTCTCCGGGAGTCCAGTAGTAGCAGGCCGATGGAGATGTCGCGTTTTAGGCAACAAGTGTCGGGGTTCATTCGAGCTGGGAACCGAAACGCAGGTTATCCAGCGAGCACACAGTGGTAACCAAGTGGTGAGGGGAGGAGTAATAGAGGTTTCATGCCAATAGCCTCGAATATAGGCACTCGAGGTCGACGAGTAGGACGGCACAGTGTCAAGCTTCTACTGACCAACCGGGTCGTGGTCATGAAGAGGAGTGGATGGGCGCTTGTTGGCCTTGATGTTTGTGGCGGTTTGCGGTCATCACAAAGACTCGTCCCTACCGACGACGTCACCCCGATTCACAGTGTAATGCCAACGACTGAGTGTCCTTCGTAACTCGTCTAGCAGCGCCCCGGCACTTGAAAACAATAGATGGCAGATCTCTAATACGGTACAAATGATCCTTGTTATTACTCTTGACGACAAAACCGCTAAAACTCATGATGAAACAACCTAGTAGGATTCGACGACTCGCCGTTTGGCTCCTTAAGCACCACAACGACCTATGACCTACTCATGCGCCAATCTCCGCC
>WSTH01001631.1:0-11517 GCA_019616345.1 Ceratobasidium sp. 395
ACTTATGACCACCGGTTACGCGACTCGCCTGCCGAAATTTACCAGTTCTCAGGGCCCAGGCCGAGTATCGGATGGACGGGCGAGGGTGCAGAGGACGCGGATGGCGCTACCCCCGTCAGACCTGGTTTACTTAGCCCAGGAGGTGGCTCTGGTTCTGGCTCGGTCACTATTACTGGAGGTGTTACGATCGAAGACAACGCAGACGCGCTCCCACTCCCATCCGGCGTTTTCACACTTTTGACCGAATGCTACTCGCCCACGTGCAGCCGCGATCGGTTATGCTACTGCAGCGCATGTCCTCGCCGACTCGAACAACAAATCCGTCTCAGCACCCGACCCCAAATCACCAACCAGACCGCCGCCAGCCCGTCACCCACAGCCAGTGGCACCGGGTCGGTTGCGATACGTCCCGGCGGCAAGCTGCCAAACAACTCGAGCAAGGAGAGTTTGATTGATCATGGGCTCAAGGTACGAGGTGATCCCTTGTCGACCTTATTTAGACAGCTTGCTCATTTTAACTTTTTACGTGTGGGAAATAGGAGCCGGGACAGTTGTGGGTGCACTCCGTGCCGCAAGAGGTGGTAGATAGTGTGTCCGAACAGGAGAAGAAGCGGCAAGAGGCGATCAACGAGGTTATCTACACCGAGCGTGATTTTGTTCGAGATCTCGAGTACTTGCGCGATGTGAGCCCCTATCCATATTCACCCATTTTGCTTGGAACTGATAACGCCCAAGTCCTGGATGACCCCTCTTAGGAACGAGAACGTCATCCCACCCGAACGCCGAACCGACTTTGTCCAGCAGGTCTTCTGGAACGTCGAAGACATCATCGACGTCAACACTCGTCTCCGAGACCTCCTCACCAAACGTCAAAACGCGTACCCGATAGTCGAGACCATCGGCGACATCTTTCTCGAGCTCGTCCCTCATTTCGGTCCGTTTGTCCAATACGGTAAACACCAGCTGTACGGCAAGTACGAGTTCGAGAAAGAGAAAGCGTCGAATCCTGCGTTTTCGAGTTTTGTGGAAACGGTGGAGAGGTTACCGGCGAGTCGGAAGCTTGAGCTGAACGGGTACTTGACGAAGCCTACGACGAGGCTTGCGAGGTATCCGCTCTTGTTGGAGGTGGTGCTGAAGCATACGCCAGAGGATAACCCGGATCGGGTCGCGATACCAAAAGTGGTGAAGATTGTGAGAGAGTTTTTGGGCAAGGTGAATGAGGAGAGTGGGAAGACGGAGAACAGGTTCAATCTTTTGCAGTTGGATAAGGGGTTGGTGTTTAGGCAGGGTGAAGAGGTGGTGCGTCTTGTCGTTCTGTTTACCAAGTGGTGCGATGGGTTGGCTGATGAAGGTGGATGGGTGGTACAGGATCTGAAGCTGAAAGACGAGCAAAGACAGTTGGTCTACAAAGGCCCGTTGAAGCGACGGGGAGGGGCGGCCAATGAGAACGGGGATTTGCAGATCTTCTTGTTTGATCATGCGTTGTTGATGGTGAAGAGTAAGATGGTGAACAAGCATGAACAGCTGAAGGTCTTTCGACGGGTGAGTCCCACTAACACCTTATTCCAATCAATCCGCAAGGCTGATTGGTTATGGTACCCCTAGCCAATCCCACTTGAACTACTCGTCGTTTCGACACCTGAAGAGAGAGCAGCCCGACCCCGTACGCTCATGCGACGCGGCTCGAATGGGTCAGCTGTCGCAAACGGAAATCCGCAACCCGCTGCGCCTCTACGACCCGATTCGCAGAAGAGTGGGTACCAGCTTACAGTCGGGCATTTGGGTAAACGCGGGGTGAGTCTCTGCCCTCTTCAGGGGGGAACAATATTAACCGGATGGATGGGCTGGGTGGGATAGTACTCAATAACACTATGGGCTCCTACAATCGTCGCACGCCGAAAATGGGTCGAACATATTACTGCTCAGCAAGACGTTATGCGCGAGCGGAGTATGGTGTTTGATACGTTTGCGTTGAGCGAGGAGGTGTTTGTGGGGGAGGTCAAGGTCAATTGTGCTGTGCCGTATGGTAAGCCATTTCTTCATTATTCAGTTGTGGGTTAGGAGTTGAATTTGGATTCGGGTATAGATATGGGCCGACGAATCGCATACGGGACGGATGTTGGAGTGTTCTTCCAGTGTTTGAGCGAGGGCAAGGTTAGGACGCCGGTCAAGGTTCTGGATCTGCCGGACGTACAGCAGATTGATGTATTGGAAGAGTACCAGCTGTTAATCGTCCTATCGGGTAACTACACCCACCCCTCCTCATATTACAATATAACTCACACCCAAACAGAACGATCCGTCCTAACCTTCCCACTCGACGTCCTCGAATCGCCCAACCCCGAACTCTCCATGAAACGCATGAAACGCATCTCGTCCCATACCTCGTTCTTCAAAGCCGGCCATTGTCTAGGCCGAACGCTCGTGTGCGTCGTCAAGGCCAGTTCGTTGTCGAGCACGATCAAGACGCTCGAGCCGATCGATCAGACTGTGCGCGGGAAGAACAAGCCAACGTTTAAGAAGCTGTTGCAGGGTGGGAATGATACGCTCAAGGTGTTCAAGGTGCGTCTTTCTCATACCCACTCCTATTCGGCTCCTTGAACTCTCATTACAGGAGTTTTACATCCCCACCGAATCCCATTCCATCCACTTCCTCAAAACAAAGCTGTGCGTGGCGTGCACAAAAGGCTTCGAGATCGTCGATCTCGAGACGCTGGATACCCAGGTCCTGTTGGACCCCGCGGACGCGTCGCTGGACTTTGTGCAGCGTCGGGAGGACGTTCGTCCGCTGAGCATATACCGAATAGACGGGGAGTTTTTGTTGTGTTATACTGGTCAGTTTGAATCGGGGTTTATGTGAAAATGGTTGGGCTGATGTGGTGGTTTGCAGAATTTGCGTTTTATGTGAATAAGAGTGGATGGAGGTCTAAGCGGGATGTGACTATTTATTGGGAGGGGACTCCGACTGCCTTTGGTAAGTTCTGCCGTCAACTTGAGCTTCTATTTGTTAATTAATTCTTTTGGCAGCACTTCATTACCCATACGTTATGGCTTTTGACCCGACTTTTATCGAGATCCGGCACGTGGAGGACGGTTCGCTCGCGCAGGTCATCCGAGGAAACAACCTTCGCTGCTTGTTCGCCGACACCCAACCGTCCGTGACCAACTCGTCGTCCATGTCCATGCTGAGCTCGTCCAGCTCGATCAGGAGCGGCTCGAGCACCGCCTACTCGTCGTTTTCGAGTCACACCGTGCACCAGTACCAGCATCCATACGGCGCGCCGAGTCCCTATGGACAATTCGGCCAGGCAATGTACCCGCACCAACCGCCGCCGCACATGATGCATATGCAGATGGTACCGCACCGGCCACGACGTTCGCACGAGCGGGACGAGATCATCTTGGTATCGGACGACAAGGTGATGGCGGTACGGCCGGCCGTGCCGCCGTCGCGTACTTCAGACGCGTCTGCGCCCAAGGCGTAGTCTTCTCCCCTCCCCTTCCCCTTCACTATGTACCTAGTTTTGACCTATTTTCCTTTTCGATTCGTGTCTCCTATTTTCCCTCTTTTGTGTGTATGCGTGTGTTTGGCTGCTCGTTTTTTGATCCAGTGAGTCGTATGATTTGTTTGCGTTTGTTTGATCTCATTCCACATAACTGTATTGCTTCCTCTCTAACTCTCTCGACTATTGGTGCTACGATCAATATTAACTTGCTTAGATGATTGATATATGCAAGAAATTTTGCAAATTAAAACGGGAGATACAGTTTTTCCCACAACACGAGCGCCTTATTGTGATCTGCAAAGTCTGTTCCACAAGCGCCGAAAAAAATGTCAGTTTGCGGTTTTGGACGCGCGAGGAAAATACGTCATTCCTCCACCAGATCTGATCATAGTTACAAAATTGATGCACAGAATGACTCTAAAGATAAACGAAAACATACTGATACAAATTTGAACTACAAAGATACAGCTTCTAAAATAATCGTATTTATGAACATTTAGTTAAATGCAGATGACTACAATCGCTGTGTTTGCCCGCTTGTTTTGAGCTTATTTATATGTTAATCATGTAGATTTACTTTGACCTAGTGGAGATACAACGTTTTTTCTACCCATGACCAGAACCACAAACTGACATGTTTTTCGGCGCTTGCGGAACAGACTTTTGCAGATCGCTGTAATTACAAGCTACCTACCGTTTCGAGGGCCGTACAAACATACTTCCATATGTCGGTTCTTGTCTGCTTCCGTTTCAAACATAATTGTGCAGACGTCAAAGCCACACATGTATGCTGTCGATCACATTGATTTCAGTATGTGAGCAGTGGGCTAAAAACGAACAGACTCACGCTTAATCCCAAAGTGGAAGTACATATGGTCCTGGAGATTCTAGACGTCAATAACCAGACAAACGCAGCACAGGTCTCGCTAACCCTTAGTGCCTTAGGCCGCCTCTGAGGTCTCTGACACTCTTCTAACGGACACCTAATGTCGCAGAGCCGCCCGCGAGTCTTTAGCAGCGCATTTCGCCGAGCTCTGAACTCTACCATCCATCGGTCAATCTCATCTTTATCAGGACGGGAGCTGAGTGGCGGGTGGAGATAGTCATCGCCCGCCACGCCATCATGGTATGGGCTATTGGTCATTGTTGTGGCTGGCCTTGTCACACTTGAAGGGCCACTGAGAGGAGGGGCAGCTAGCCGATCTATAACAGAGCTGGTTAGTGTAGACTGGTAATCAGAACGCAGCACACTCACTCTGCTCTGCACAACGAGCAACCTCGTGCCGCGCGGCCGTCAAGTCCGGGTAGGTTATCTCCATATACCATTGACCGTCGAGATCGTACCAGAGCTGATTGTTGTGGTAAATCCAATAGGTGATCCCGTTGAGGCGAAAAACGGATTCGGAGCCCGGCGGGTTTGGACTTGGCCGTAGGTCGACTTCGTGATATTGGTCGCTGTGATCTACACAGCCGATGATGCCATTTTGGTCGAAGACATAGACTGTAGGGAACACAACGAAGTACACTACGGAAAAGATGTTAGCGGAACTGGGTATATGCACTATCAAATCTGCGTGCCTCGATTCACCGGTGCATATATCGTAACTTGATTGCCGCTGTCTTCTACATTTACCTGATTTTCATCTACCTCATCGGCCCCATCAGGCAGGGCGCTAAATGTCCTGGGCTGACCATGCTCCTGTTGCGAGTCAGTAGAGGGTTGCCTGGAGTACTGTCTAATCGCTCGTAACTTTTGTGCAAGTTGGAAATAATTAGCTAAGATACTTATCCGGGGAAGTGGAACCGAGGCTCACACGATCTCGAACAGTAGTGGAGCCTAGGCGACCTGAAGAATCGTGCGCACACGATTCCACCACTATTCCCCATAGTTGGCTGGCCCCGTCCGGGTCGAACGAAGGAAACTCATTCGGTCGATCAGGCATTCTTTGCTGCACAGTTACAGCGTAGCAGACGGCCATGTCCCCTTTAATATCGCTAAAAGGCAGCTTTCCTGTAACTGTTTCCTAAAACTTCAATCAGACCCATTACCATCAACATGATAACCTGATCAATTCACGTACGATAAGGACCTAGTGGCCGCCATTAAGTTGTCAGATGGTGACTTTAATAGCCAGCCTGGCAGTTGAGCGAAGCTTACCATGCCGAGCGCATATACATCCGTCTCCTTGCTGCGTGTTCCATCCCTCAACATCTCCGGAGCCTTCGAAGTAGTTGACACGCTTAGTTGATCAGCGGGCAAGAGAAAACACGTACCGCCCATCGCATAGAAAGACTCGATCCGCCAGTTGTCGTCGTGAAACACAGCGTGCTTGCTTTCAGCTCCGTGCATCCAAAGTCGGCTAGCTGTGCTACCCCTTCACCAGATATCAACACGTTTGCCTATAGCTCATAATTAGTCACAGCCATCCTGGCCTAATTATTGCCTCGGTGTTACGCTTTTTATGTCCCCGTGAACCTGATCGGGCGTAAAGTGTCACAAACTAGTGCACATGCGCACATGAGGGACTTACGGTGTCATTCTGATGTAAGTACGCCACGCCTTCAGAGATATCAACGCACTGTGTAATGCTCTAAGCCAGTATATAGTGGGATATAACGCCAACCCACTAGTTGACAACGATCTACGGCCGGGTTACGATCGATGTACTGTAGCAAGGTCCCCTGGTCCATCCAAGGGGATATCATGGCCATCTGGTCTCGAAACTGTGCGAGTCCCAATAGTTTGAGGACGTTCTTATGCTCGAACTGTGACCATGTGTCCAGCTCGCGAGCAGCGTGCTATTGAAGACCAAACAGACGTAAAAAACGATGTGATGCAGACTGCCAAATCCTAATCGCACCTTCAGAACCTTATGGCCATTGGTATCACTCTGTTGGATGAATAGTCTTGCACACTTGATTGCTACTCTCTCTCCTCCGATAAGGACACCACTATATATATCGCCAAACCCACCACCCGATATCGGACTACGACCGCATCCGCCTAGATCAAGGCGGCTAGTGATGTCTCGACATCGACGATTGATGAGGATTGCAATAATCTCTGAAGCGGGCTGTTCAGTGCATGCGGGACACCAGATGAATGTTATACAAAAATTAAATAGTATTGTTACTCGTACCATACTACTAGATATAGTGTTTGATACTCCATTGGCCATACCCTCACCTAATGGCTGACACTAAGTTATCTTTTCATCGTCAATAAGCTCACATGAGCCCTTACGTTTAGTACTTGCTAGCACAATTGTCTCTCGAGATTATTCAACAACCAGTTGTCGTAGGCTAGAGCGCGAAGGTTGAGGCGAGGTTGATGGGCGGGAGCGCCTTGCGTCGACCTTGAGACCGCCGCGCGCCTACACAGCCAAGTGACGGGGGACCATATATTCAGGATTTAGGAACAATATGAACGGTATGTATAGTTTCCATAAATCAGCCGCAATCAACATGCTTGGATACTGTTGCTAAGCTGAGAAGGCATAAGCGTGACATTGGTCAATAAATCACGCCAGCATATTGGTAGGAAGATTTGCTCCTTTGTACCGTACATGAAGCTAGTTAAATCATTAAGCGTTGACAAGTTCAAAAGCGTCGCTGAACCACAACTGACATGTAAATATCATGCTCTTAGTATCTTTAGGGCAGGGCATATGGACTTGACACGACGCGGGCTTCAGAGTGGCAAGTGGTTCGCGACCATGCGGTCCAGGGCCGGCGCTTAGCCAGCACTTATATTCCACCCCACTCCACATGGTTACGACTTGTGCCTTCCTTCAACCACCACGACAACTAGGATACCCCCCCCCCCCCCCGCCTACTTATAGACTCCACCATTCTAATGACTTGCCCCGCTAAAGCCTTTCCCCATCAACCTCCCCCCCCCCCCCCAACACACACATATCTATATACTCACTAACGCTGGCCTCTGGTTTAGACATCGCTGCACTAACTCATATCTTTGTTCATTGCCTATACAACCCGTTTTTCACCATGTCGCTTTGTCTTCAACCTGTATTTTCACGTTTGCCTGTTGTTTAGTTAACTATTACGATCAAATGTTCATAACTAGCTTATACTCCAAGCATGTTGTGTGATTGAAAAGAGCCCAAAATACGAAAGAGCGAGGACACGTCTGAACCTGTTCCGTGAGTACCAGAACTATTTTCTGTAACCGAATCATGATAGGGGGTGTAGATACGTTGAAGGTGCCATATATGCGTACTAAAACTTGTTATATGACGGTTATGGAACCAGTAGTATATGTTTTACTCTAGCTGTGAACAGCACATTAAGCCGAAATCCTAAATTTTATGCCCTAATTATGCTTCCAGAACAGGACGGAGCCAATATCAAATGACTGACCCCGATTACTTGGCTGTGTATGCAGAGGATGTTGCATAACGGGATTTTTCGAATACCACGCACGTGAGCAAAATACTCTTCGGCAAAATAATCCGGCAATCCGGGTCGACTCTCGGGGGAGAGTCCGGAGCGCCCGGTAAACATAAAATTCCACTAGGTTCGGGAACAATTTTGCTGGGTAGACCAGGTCAATAGTCAGTTCGGTTAGTATACGCGTCCGGGTATCTTCATACTCGCTACTGTAAGCTCACGCGTTGGGGAGCATATGCAGCGTAGCCTGCGGAGCTGCATATGGACTACTGAGCAGGGAGGAAGCCGGCGCGGCGCGGCGCGGCGGGTCACGTGGCACGCGTGACGACGCGTTCGACTCGCGCTTGACCACGACCACCGTGTCAGCGCCCGACGTCGCGCGTCGCTTTTTCTTCCCACCCGCCATCCCCTTCGGTACGCCCGGTTGGCTTGCTTAGGCGAGTCCTCCCGACCCACGAGTCGCACTCGCGGTTTGGAAGATCCGGCCATGCTCGCACCGCCTCCAGCGGCGCTTGCATCTCCCGACCTTGCCGGTGACTAAGCCGGCCAGCGGGGCGTGCCACACGAGGCGCAAGCAACGGCGCCCGGCTCAGTTGCAATTAGGTTTGATCGACCAACGATCTGATTCCTACTCCACACAGCGTATGTACACAAGTGCCAACTAAAACAGTAAAATATCTCGAGGCTCGAGGCTGCGATGGTTGAGGTTAAATTCAGACGATGGTTGGCGTGCAATAACATGCACGCAATTAACCGCCCGGTAACAAAATTGCTCCCGAGCCAGCGCCTAGGGACCCCGATCGACCGACCACGCTGTCATCTCGAGTTGTGACCAAGTAGCGCGGTGTCTGTTCCTGTTGGCTAGGGTTTCGAAGGCCATGTTGCAGTCGTCATGATCACACAGCTACGCTATTCATTAAACAATGCGCGCCTACACTGATCAAGTCTAGAAATATTCACAAACGTTTCATCTCAAAGTGAAAATATAAATGGTCCTGTTTGAGTATTCGGTGCAGCTTATAAGTATGTAGATTACAATAAATGCTATCTAAAATTGAGATACTCTTACACTCAGTGCATGCTGCTGCTGTTGTGCTTCGGCGGCGGCTGGGGCTTGGGAGCCGGGGGAATAGGACCTACGCCGGGGATATAGTGGGCCACAGGGGAGACAGGGCTGGTGGCTTCGGGGGAAGATACGATGGTGTGGGCTCCGCTGGGGTTGTAGGCGGGCGGGAGCGGCGCAGGGGGATTTGTGAGGGGCACGCCGCGGATCAGGCCCCTTTCGGTGAGGTCCTTGGTCACGTTTGCCTTCCCGGCCGCAGCCTCGTCCTTACCCTGGAATCAGACAGTAAGCCAGCGACAGGGGTCAGTTGTGGCGAGACGTACGTGCATCCTCTCCGGACGCTTGGCCCCCCATAGACATATGTAATTCCCCCAGATACATCGATCGCACCTACCATTGAAGTCTATAGAGATTGTGCATTTCTAGGTGGGGGAATAAGATTTAAAAAAAAAACGACTAATTAATTGGACATACCCTTCGGCGAAAGTAACACCGCCAGCACGCTGCCGGGTTGGTAGGTGCCTCTACAAGCTGGCCGACTTCTTGCTTACCGGGTGTATCATCGGAAAGCATCTGGTGCGGCCAGAGAGAATCTTCGTCGTATTCGTCGTATTCATCGTATTCATCGTATCCCTCATATTCATGACGTTCATTGCCTCTCTGACTATCCTCGCCAGGTAGGGAGCTACTAGAGCAGAAACTCACAACCGAAGCATCGGGTGAAGATTGGCTTGTGAATTGCCGAATACTTAGTAGCTTTAATTTCGTAGGAGCGAAGTTTGGCAATCAGTTAGAGACCTCTCTCAAAGAAATTATCTCGATACTCACACGGTCGCGAACGGTTATGGAATCCGGGCGAACCAGAAGGTCATATGCAAGTGAATCCACGATTACCTTCCATAACTGATCGGCCTCGTCAGAAGAGAACGAAGTGAACCTGTTAGGCCGCCCAGGAATTCATCGCTGCATGTATACGGCAATATAGACCCCCCGATCTAACATATCGCTGAACGGGACCCTTCCAGTGACGGCTTCCTACAGGCTGAATCAGAACTGGCGTGTAGGAGGACCCCAAATCCAACCGATCATGCGGCCCACGTACTAATAAGGTCTACGCTCAGTATGATACTGTCAGCGAGAGTACCAGCTTGAAACTCAAGAGCGTGAGTAGGCTTACCATTCCAAGCGCGTATACGTCTGCTTCCTTACTACGCGACGACCAGCCATCTAATATCTCCGGCGCCTATGGGCGTTTAGCACAACTCAGCTGAACAGTGTATGAGCTGTAGGGCCACTTACCGCCCATCGTATGGAAAGCTTTAACGTACTAGTTGTCGTGAAGCACAGCGTGCTTGACTTTAGCTCCGAACATCCGAAGTCAGCAAGCTTCGCCACTCCTTCGCTGGATACAAGGACGTTCGCCTAAGTACAACATAAGCCCTAGATCCTTGAATTAGCGCTGCCTAAAACCTCACACTTTTGATGTCCCCGTGTATCTGGTGGAGCATATAGTCATACAGGCGGCAGCAGGGGCAGAAAGACCTACTATGTTATTCTGGTGCAAGTATGCTACACCTTGCGATATACCCGTACACTATGCATATTATAGTTCAGCTCAAAGCTCTCGCTTTAAGGTGTGGCGAAGACTCACCAGCTGGTGGCGGTCTGCACCTGGATTGCCCTTGATATACTCCAGTAGTGTTCCGTTGTCCATCCAGGGCGAGACCATAGCGATACGATCGCGGAATTGCGCAAGCCCAAGCAGCTTGAGTACATTTTCATGGTCGAAGCGTGACCAAGCGTGCAGCTCGCGAGCGCTATGCTGATAAACGAGGAAGATCAGCTGTTGTTTCCCAAGTCCTCACTACAATTCCGAATGCACCTTTAGAACCTTGTGTCCATTCGCATCGCCCTGCTGAAGGCAGAGCCTCGCACACTTGATTGCCACTCTCTCGCCCCCATATAGTGTTCCTCGATATATGTCGCCAAAGCCGCCGCCTGCGATAGGAGTGTGTTCGCACTGTGCTAAGTTGAGCTGATCAGTGATATCAGAACATTGGTGTTCGGCGAGAAGGGTGATGATCTCGGGAGCGGACTGCCGGAACAAACAATGCCGTCAACAGAGAAGCCAGAAGCAGTTCGCAAACTCTCACGAACCATAGCGCTGGATACGACCGCCGCAGGCTCATCTGTACTCGGTGGACCTAAGGACCGCTCTTAGACCGGTTCCTACTCTTGATGAGAAGCTTGTTGTTACCTGTCTGCATAACGGCTAAGGTGATGGAGCAATGGGATAAATATAAGGTTGGCTGTAATGTGTGCTGAGTGATAAGTGATCGACCAATCCGTTAAAGTGGTTTGGCTGAGGTTGGTAGTGGCTGCACCACAGCACCAGAGCGCTCACCCTCCTTACACTGCGGAAACCGCTGGGCTGGACGAGACCTGGGCAACGCGGCACCATAGTTTCCCAGGAGCCCTGGACTTATTGTTTGGTCCAGCCTGGTCCAGCTCCGCCAAGCAGTCCTAGGCAGCGCTAGG
>WSTH01001632.1:0-11516 GCA_019616345.1 Ceratobasidium sp. 395
CCAGAGTACACCTGGAGCTCTTTAAGCGTTAAGTGAGATAACATCGTAACCAGTACGCCCGGATTTTCTAGATTCCCTTCCGTGCCACGGCATCCCAAGTATAAATGGTTGAGATTCGGACTACCCTGAGCTAACATTATTGCCAGGTTTTCTAGTTGGACTTTCAACTTTGGGTTGTTTTTGAAACACTTGTCGCGAATGCATAGGCTGACAGAAGTGAGATTTCCTACTAAATCGCGGACCTTCCACACATGGTTTAGAGATTCAATGCGATGGACGGAATAAATTGAGAGATGCCGCAGGTTAGGCCATTCTGTTTTCGAAGTGGATAGAGGTATGAAGTTATTGCATGAGTACTTGTAATGGACGTCTAATCGTTGAAGCTGTGATATTGTTTGCATGTCACCGATTTCCCGAAGCATGTCCAAAGTTGTCGCCAAGTTCTGTAATGACATAGCTTTCATACTTGCCGATTTATCGGACTGAAGTGGCAGAAGGGTAAGTTCGTCATCGTGGCAGGTTCCTGGCCCAGAAAACAGTTCAAGGGCGTTTAGCTTTGGGCATCGCCGTTGGAGCGCAGTTAACAGAGCTCCAGCACGAGGGTTCGTCATTATTGGTGCCTTTTGCAGAGGATCGCGGACCATGCGGTACTTAAGCCAAGATGGGGAGACAAACAAGAGAAGCCAGGGCAGCTGAGGGTTTTCCGTATTGTTGAACCACCAGCAATTCGTTAGAGTAAGCTGAGTAAGGCTGGGCAGGAGCGGAGTGGATTCGGAATACTCAAGCAAAGCTTTCCAATTGGTAAGGTTATAATCGCGACGACGATATTTAAAATATTTGAACATTTCCAACTGCTTCACGTATGGCGCGTAGATTTTCAGTCGAGTTAAACTTGTGACAGAGAAGATGTTTGGAAGCTCCTGTCTGGAGCTTGAAATTCTGCGGACGCGGTCCTTGACAGCGAACAAGACTCACAACAGACGTATGCTCCTCGCTTTTCTCCATTTCCGCACCTTCAATAAGCGAAAGTAAATTTTCGGCTCCTTTCACCTTTTTCCAAACCACTGGCACGACCCAATCAAAGAACCTTCGGCAGGTCAATAGCAGTGCGACCCGTGTTTTAGAGTCACTGAAGTGGGAAATCATAAGAACAAGCTCCTCAACATGATCGAGTCTCGTCGACATTTTGGATATTTTTTAGATGCTGTTCAAGGATGATTGGTTGTGATGTGGCGGCTTCAGAGGATTCCTTGGGCAACTCGGTGACGTAACAATTGACGGCGCTTGCCGGTCAACCGGATTGCGACAAGCTAACGATGTACTGCCCACTTCATTTAACTCACAGAATTTTGATATAAATCACATACTTGGATACACAAACGTCCCGTCTAATATGCCGCTTTTCGGATGACCTGTGCGACTAGATGCGTAACTTTTAAGAACGGAAAAGCTGTGTTTCGAGGGTGCTAGCTCAGCGGCGATCAACCACAGGCAGACCTGGTTATCCCTACCAAATGAGTTCAGCCTACGATCTAAGGTCATAATGAGGGCTCCGTAGGAAAATATTTCCAGACCATTGAATTCGAAAGCTATCATCACATTCTGTAAGGTCCGTCCAAACTATAATACAGTCAAGAGGCAAAATCCTCATACGGGAGGAGAAAAAACTAGGTATTACTACTACCTATCCCCTCTCCTCAAGATCTCTGGACCATTTTATCTTGAACTCACCTCTTCGGATCACCCAATGCCCAATGTCCGTTATCTGCTGTCCTAGCATAATCAGACCCAACGTCTGGCCAAACGTCCACTTGGACAAGTCGTCGTGTACGCTCGGGTTTCGTTGAACAATTTGCTCAGTTGTGATAATCATGTAGGCTAGAACCCCTAGGCTAGCCAAGCCTCGCGTTCCGCCGAGGAACGCTACGCGCGTCTTTCCTCCGCCTCCGTGACCGATTCCTATGTCTGAATAAATGAGCTCGAATGATGGATAAAAACAATTATTTGGAAAGGGAACATACCATCCCCGTAGATCTCCTCATTCACAGTCTGTTCTATCCTAGCTTCCTTCACCCAATCCGCACCATACTTGACATATAAGATGGCTTCTCGTAGAACATCATATGCCGCAACGAGCGTGAGCAGACTCCAAACCGAGAACACGACCAACGCCCATATTCGTAAACCTTGATTCGTAGCCGAGATCGAGCGACCGAAAACGACATAGACCGTATCAGCGTTGGCGGTGCAATTCGCGATGCTGGGATCGAGCGAACGAGAGGCGATAGACAGCGTCGTGGGAAAAATATTAGAGGTGATATTGGACTCGACAGGTGGCGCAGGTTCCAGCCCAAACGTCACCGAGTGACTCCACACCTGTAAACCCCAGTAACACCAGAAAGACGTAAAGAGTAAACTCGCGACTTGGATCGAGAGTCCTAGAGTGCGGATCTGTGGGGAAAGTTGGATCTAGACCGGGATGAACTGGGGAGGAACTTACGTATTGATAGTTGACTGTGACGAAAACCGTCATGAGTGTTGTCAACTGCGGATGCATCTCAGATCTGTCTGTTTGTGAATTGGAGTGATCGAGACGTACCACGGTTGAGATGATCCCGTCGAATAGACTGAGTCCACCGTGGTTTGATTGTATGAGACTCGATAGGATTAAGCTGAACGAGAGGACGTAGGTGTTTCGTGATGTATCTCGAAATGCGATGTTATTATTCGGCATGAATGAGGATGAGACCTAGCGTGGTGCTTAGTACGTAAATCAAGAACGTGAGGTGGGGGTAGGGCGTACGATGTTCAAGAAGGTTTGAGTGTATATCGCCGTTCTGACCTATTCCGGTCGACGTCAATTGAGTTTATGTAGGCAGGCCGAGAGACTTACGCCGATACCCTATATGAGAGGCTCAGTAAGGAAGTGGATCTTACGGGAGGTAAAATGAGGAAAATCGTACCGAAATGTCTGGGTTGGAGGTTACGACGGTGCACATATCCACTAGATCATTAGCTGAGCACGTCATATTCATTGTGAATCGTTAATAGGCTGGTATAGTTTATGTATGTGGGTATCGGGGGGCAAACTCTAGTAGAGAGGGAACGTTTGTTGTTCAGAAGTTTATATATCGCCAGCACAGATTTGACGAGAAAGGATGTAATGTGACAAAGGATAAATTTGACAGGTGTCACCCGCCCAAAGAGGCAGTAATTAGAGAGATATGTTCATCCCGCCACGTATCCCGAGCACCAGAGGTATATATCATTTTGTGTAAGAACGAGTTTACAAGCGTGGACAAGGAGAAAAGTGGTGGCAGATGAGGTCAACTTTGGGTGAGCTCATCCTGTTTACGTCAGCTCGGCTAACAGGGCCAAACACGACCCATGTCTCCTGGAATGATCTGCCTCCCACTTCGTTCTCCCCCAACCACCAATAAATGCACCTCGTTTCAACTACATTGTCGTGCGATACAGCGCAAGCGTGGGGCCACATTTTCACCGTGGGTTATGTCTAGGGTTGATATAGAATAGGATCTCTCGGCTTTGAATGGATGAGTTGTCATATCATCGGCGATAGTGACCAATTGGAACTTCGGATTTACAGGCAAGTGTGTTTGAGATAACCATTGCTTTTACGCTCTGTAGGTCGAGGTTGTGATTGTGGTGAATTTGACGGGTGACGACTTGGTATACGCCCTTCCTCGCCGGCGGCATTGGCTTTTCATGGGGCGAGTCGTCAAGGGGAGTCAATCTTATCAAGGTGCTCTTCGTGAATCTTCTGTCCTTCTCCCCTATCAAAATTTGGGTATAAATAGAAATGTTGCTACACGTATGCGCGCTTTCGAGGCGACCAGCGCGCTAAAGTACACTGTTTAAACCCAGACAACCCCGCCTCGTGGATTAAATGTTTAGGTGACTCCACATTGTAGAAGGCGCGCGGAGTCGTTGAGGCGCCGTAATCTCTGTCTCGGAGCCGAGCGGGACGCGCAGAGATAACATAGGCCGTTTGTGGTCCACCAACTTGATGTATAGCATTGATGCGCCGCTCTCAGCTCTTCCACTAAGGCACCATCTCTGAGTTGCCGAACCGGAGAGCAAAGTTCCGCGTGGGTAACGAACGAAAGACACAGCATAAAAATAAGAAAAACCGAATATTGCGGGAGGCAGTGCGGCTGTGCACGGACCAGGTGCAGGGTCCATTTTGGCGTGTTGAAATGGCGCTGGCTGGGGCAACTTGAGCGCAACCCCCACACCACAACACGCATCACGATGTCTGAGATCCGCCGCAAGCTTGTTATCGTTGGCGACGGCGCGTGCGGCAAGACTTGTCTGCTCATCGTTTTTTCCAAGGGAACTTTCCCCGAGGTGTGTTGGCATTATCGGATGTTTGTTGGAATAAAATGCTGATTTTAGTTCTAGGTATATGTCCCGACTGTGTTTGAGAACTATGTTGCGGATGTCGAAGTCGATGGCAAGCGCGTAGAACTTGCGCTTTGGGATACGGCTGGACAGGAGGGTCAGTTGCTATGATATCATCAGCGCCCACCTCGCTTATCCCCCCTCTCCCCCTGTAGATTACGACCGTCTCCGCCCGCTTTCCTACCCCGACTCCCATGTTATCCTCATCTGTTTCGCGGTTGACTCTCCCGACTCTCTCGACAACGTCCAGGAGAAGGTGTGTCTTGTGGCCAACGCCCTCGCTAAGGTCCGGTGGCTGACTCGATTTTATTCGGGGTGTAGTGGATCTCGGAGGTGATGCACTTCTGCCAGGGGCTGCCAGTCATTCTTGTTGGATGCAAGAAAGACTTGCGCCGTGACCCGAAGACGATTGAGGAGCTGCGCAAGACGAGCCAGCGCCCTGTCACCCCCGAGGAGGTGAGTCACTTGCGATTTTTTCGATGGAGTTGGAGGCTTATGGCGGTTATCTTGTAGGGTATGGCGGTTGCGCAAAAGATTGGTGCGCGCCACTACCTCGAGTGCTCCGCCAAGTCTGGCGAGGGTGTACGCGAGGTGTTCCAGTACGCGACGCGGGCAGCGCTGCTTAGCAGGTACGCTTATCCTATCCTACACTACTCATAGAACGACCACTCAGACAACTGTATACTCTTAGCACCCGGAAGAAGTCGTCGAAAGGCAGCAAGTGCGTTGTGCTCTAACCGCCTATACCGACTCTACCCTTTTTTGTCCTCATCACGCCACCTCATACCGACGACCGACGTCCCCACCATCACGCGAGCCTCGTTCCACCCCTGCCTTTGTCTCCAATTTCCTATTTTCTTTTTGTCCGTCTTGTTTTTGTGCAACGATGAGCGGGAACCGGGGACAGTCGTGAATCGGATGACCTGTTGTTTCTGCTCGAAGATACATTTAATGACCATATTCTCTTCATAAACTATCCCTTATTCCCCTTGTGAAAGCTAGAAGAGGCATATGATTCAGAGGTTATGACTGGTGTGGCGACCGTAGAAGGTATGGTTGCGTCGTAGAAGGATTACGTAAGATAAACGAATATGACCGCACGGTAAGTCGGCTTGTTTGGGCGTTTTAGTGCCTTGTCCTGTCAGCCGCTGAAGAAAGTTGAGAGTTGTCGGTGGCGAAGGTGGAGGGTGAGGTCATGGCGTGGCTAGACCACGACGTGAGTGGCTCTAATTGGTCCATGGCCTATTGCCTATAGAATACTGGCGGGTAACGAACCAGTGTTCTTAAGTACGATAGCTCCTTAGCTAGAGCTGTTAGGCTCGTATGTAGATAGTCGATAATACGATGACATTCACAACTCTTAAGGAGCTGTATTTATACACTAATACAAGTATGCACGTAGTGATATACATATAAGTCAATCATACACGTATTTGGTACGTGTATGCGTTCGAGTCAGTCGATCCGAGTCATCCTTTATATTAACTTTGGTATGTTTCATACATCGTAACATTGCCTGCCTACATGCTTACCGTGTCTGGGCATGCGCTTACGTCTTAGGTTGGCAATGTTTGTACTGTATTTTGATACGGTCGTGATAATGCAAAGGTAGTTCGCAGTACGCGAGCTCTTACTCGGCATGCTGCACCGTGAATCGGGACTCGTTATACGCATATAGCTAAATGTCCCTCCAATTCGTACCCGCCAGTTCAGTGACCTGACTGAATGACAAATAGTACGATGCTACAAATTAGTTTCCGCTGAATCCATAAATCAATGCCAATATAATGTCGTTTTTCTAGCTATTATTGCTATCTACTTCTAGGTCGGTCAAGAATCGCGTTTTGAACTCCTCAAGCTGCGGCAGGAATCGACCATCTCTCAGAATAAAACCATCATCCCTTTTCATTTCGAAAAGTCCCTTCATGCATTCAAAGACCGCTAAACAGAAGTAATCCTATGCATCATACAAAACAGACGCTTTAAGTATCCAGGTCTTTCGCTAAACCTCAACCACGCACTTACGTTAGGTAGTCCTATATACTGGTTCCATAGACGAAGTAACCGTTTCAGGTGGGTAATATCCACAAGTTTGTCGACCGATATGAGCTGCTTTAGTCCCTGATAATAGCCTGCCCCCGAAGCCTCGTGGCTGGGGAAGGCCTGTATGTAACCGCTCGATTTGCGGTCATACCGTGAGACTATCTCGGCAGTTTGTACTTCTATCCATGGATGTTCAATCCCCATCAAAAGATCGTTTGTTCCGAATTCGATAAGCACCATGCCATGAATGTCCAACCAGTCAGTTCTGTAGTAAAACTGGATTTGTCGTATCCCGCCATTGATTTTGAGCTCACAAAACTCTTCGAAGCCGATTTGTTCGCCCTAGACATAGCATGAGTAGATTTTTCGTTGAAAGTAGATAGACCATTTACGAGGGTGAGCCTTTCACTTTCTGTAACGCAACGGAGCTGTCGATACTACATGTCATCGTAGTTCTTTCTAGCAGATTCAACAGAGCTGACCTGAGACTCTACGTCCGCGGCTCGAGGTCGAGCAGAGCTCTTCCGGTTCCAACACCGATCCAGTAAGCTTTGGAGGAATTCTTTTGGCATTGTTTGAGGGAGATAGCTGCCCCAACGAGGAATGCGCTTGTGAACCATGACTTCCATAGCCACCGCCAGGTCTGTCATGTCTGCGTATGGAATTTGACCGGTCACCGTCTCCTACAGGGTGGTCACTTATTTATACATGAACCTGGTGGCGATAAGCTAACAAACACACATATATAGTCTATTAATCTATGAATCAGTTGAGTCTTAACTCATAAATGGCGCTAAGCTTACCATTCCAAGCGCATATACGTCCGCTTCTGGACTAGCTGGTGACTGGTTCAGCAACTCAGGGGCCTAATATCGCCAGCTTGTCTTGTGAGACTATCGAAGTAATAAACATCACTTACCGCCCAACGTAAAGAGTATACAGCACTAGTCCTAGTTGTAAACCGCAAGCTCTGCGCTTTCAGCTTGGTGTTTCCGAAGTCCGCAAGTTTTGCAACGCCCCCGTCAGATACCAGTACGTTCGCCTACCCAAGTACACAATGAGCATTGCCAGGTGGTGTAGTTAGGGGGGACAGTCCTCACTCCCTTTAGATCGCCGTGGACCTTAAACTGAAATGAGCCATGCAGTAATCTCCAAACATTACGCGCCTACCACATCGTGCTGGTGAAGATACGCGAGCCCTGTTGCGACTTGGCAACACTGGATATGCACTATGTCTCACGAATTGATGCTATTAGTAAAGTGGGATTGCTACTCACGAGTTCCAGGCGGTCAACCGAGGGATTTGCTGAAACATACTCCGGCAAGGTCCCACCAGACATCCACGGCGACACTGTAGCGAGTCGACCGCGATGTTGAGCGAGCCCGAGTATCTCCAGTACGTTCTCGTGTTTGCACTTTGACCAGGCGTGTATCTCGCGTGCTATAAACTGTGTATGTGTAAAGCTCGAGGGGTTGTGCAGTAGCAAGCTTGGAACAAAAACGTGCCTTCAAGTCTTGGGCGTTTTCCTTGAGCTCAACTCGATTCCTGGCGCATTTTATCGCCACGTCAGTGCCGTCCTTCAGTCGGCCCTTGTATATATCCCCAAACCCTCCTCCATGAACAGGGTATGTCGTGACGCTTCTTTTGTCCAGTTTCGATGTCACGTTGATGCAACCGTGAGCGACAAGCGTTCGGGTCACATCTCGCAGCGACTTTGTTAGCTCGTTTAGAATTTTTGGTCGAATTGGGGGGCTCAGTAATGGCTTACCAGCGAATCCTTCGAAGAGATGACCTTTGTGCGTCTAGAACGCAGCGCCATTTCAAGCGGATAGGGATGCGGACTGTAGGGTTACAAGGCGGTATCAGGGGTGACAAATGGGCAAGAATGCGAAGTCAAGCTGGTGGTCGTGGTGGCTAGCTGATCGATAGTGAGCGCCAGTCGGTACCTGGCATTTGAGCCTTCAGGAGATACACAGCCACATATTCTAGAAAGTGCTAGTTTCCAAATCCAGTCAGTTTTGTCCAGAAAATGTAAGTAGCTCTTGAGGCCGTGTATATCCAATTGGATTTATACTCTGATAGCAGTGGGTTTGGTGCACTGTAGGCGGGTGGACTTCCTGGCTAAAGTCCAGTCAAGAACGACATGAATCCAGGTTTCTAACATAAAATACCTGAACAATTGCTTGCCAGAGTAGTGCCCGTGTCCGGCAAGGCAAATTGCTCAAGTTGGCTTGCAACGTCATCTGAGGTTTATTTAGTTACGGACACACGCTGTGACCAAGCTTTCCGCTATGTCCACCTTACCCTAATCGCATATATACACTTTTCCTGCTCGCACACTTTTCTGATAGCAGATTCGTATGTTGTCTAAAATGAATGTTCGCTCTACTTGGGTACTTACACGCTATGTCTCTCAAAGTTTTGTGTCAGAGTCGTCTAGCACGACGATGTCTCCCCCCCGGGATTTCGTAGTGCCGGCTCCTCGCTTCCGGCTGTGACCTGATAATTTAGATCTCGCACACCTCTTAACTAGCAAGATAAACAACAAGCTGATTGAAGTGGTTATAGGATCTCCTGGGTCCACTATCAATCAAGCGGACAGCTACACCTGTCAATTTCACGATATTGGGGGGAGATGGTCTAGTGAGCACACCGAAATGCCACCTACCACGTTGTAGAAGTCGAGCCTATCTCGTAGCGTAGGTAGATACACTAAAATTTCCGTAGTTTAGTGTATGCTGCTGTATGGGTAGAACATTGCCAAAAGTCTCCTGTATACTGTAGTTGTTGAACATAGTTCATGGCGCGAACACTGATAGCAGACTACCTACCCGTGACACGGCATTTCGCTTGACTCATGCTAGTAGCCTCAAGAGAGGCAAATCAATTATTCTAGTAAGGAGAAATGTTTTACTAGAGAGGAAAGAAGCTCAGACCGGGGTTTAGTTTTTGCGCAAACCACGTACCGTTACTGGCTGGTGCGCTTGCTCGCGGAACTATGTCCGGAAAAGACGAGCCAGTTCTTAAAGAGAGGGGATGTTTAGAGGGATAAGGTTTGTACAACGAGTCGGTTAGTTTGGTGACAGGGGAGTGTATGCGTGGGCTGATGGCAGCTCAGGGACTGGTTTACGGTGAGGTTTGTGGTATTGGTATATACGGCCATAGCGAGCGTGGGCGCATGGTTTGTTGTTTCGGTTGAGGTCGGGAGTAGGAGTGATTGAAGGGTCTTGCCCGCAGGCGACTTTGCCATCTGTTCACACTGGCATCAGTTCTATCATAATCGCAAAGAGCAATCGAATGGTATTCCGAGCGGTGCATTCGAATAACATTTGGAACGAAGTCACAACGCAGGATATTGTTCTTTATTGTCCCATGGCATTTAAACCCATCCAAGACGCAGGTCGCTTACCTAATTAAGTTCAGGGATTATGCTCGGCACCGCCCGCCCTGATCCACAAAGAGTCCGTGACCACCACCGCGCCCCAACGATATCACCCATCCGACGTCAGAATGCTCTATTCTAGTCCGGGTGCACACTTTACCGCACGAACGCTAGAGACTGTCGTTGTTTCCTACCCCCTTGACCTCCTTCACTCCAACCAGTCGAACTAGCTTGACGCACCACCTGCGTCGACTCCAAACTCACACCTGCCTTCGACGACGGAAAATAGGTACCGGCGATTGGTGACCCCGAATTTTCGTCTACCTGTACTGCCGCCTCTGCCTGTAGTAACTGCGCCTCGGAGGTAATGAGGTTCGCTGGTTAGCACTTAAGTCGTGACCTGCGGCCCGTTAGGAAGTTGTGCAAAGCGAGGTCGGGCCCTGTCACCGTGAGGATGTGAGTGATTTCCGATTATTTTAAGGAGTCAGAGGCTTACGATGATAATGGTCCTGTAGGGTATGGTGGCTGCGCGTCAGATAGGTACGCGCCAATAGGTACACTTATCTTACTCTATATTACTCATCTAAAGATTACTTAGACAACTCTGTACTATCAGTACCCGCAAGAAGTCGTCGAAGGGTGGCAAGTGCGTCATGCTCTAACCGCATATACCCGACTCTACTCTTCTTTCATTATCACACTGCCTCATACCGACGACTGACGACCGTCTGATTCCTCACGCGAGCCTCGTTCTACCCTCGTTCTAGCTTCCAGCTTCCTATTTCTTTTTTCCGTTTTGTTCTTGTGCAACGATGGGCGGGAACCGGGGGCCGTCGCGCGCGAACCGAATGACCTGTTGTTTCTGCTCGAAGATACATTTAATGGCTATGCTCTATCCATGAATTATATTTTTAGCTCTTGATCCGCTTGTGAAAGTTGGAAGGGGGCATATGGTTCGGGGGTGGTACGGCGACCATGGAGGGTACGGTTGCGTCGAACATGCGAAGACGAAGGCATGGCGAGTGGACTTGGCTGGGGCGTTTCGTTGTTCAGCTTACAGGATTGTCTACACTAGCCGCCGTAGTGAAAGTAATCCGACCGACCGGAGATTGCTTACCTCGTCGCGTAATGATTTTGCGCCTCATCGACACATCTGGCCAGATGTCCTAGTTTATTCTCACCAGTGTAGTGCTTGAGCTGATGGTGATATAAATAGACGATAATATACAACATCCACAATTATCATACATGGTTAACGTAGTGCGACAGACGATCACTGTAGTCGGGTTCGACCGAGCCCAGTTCATCCAGAGAGCCAGGACCAAACTCATCAACTGCGCGCTGAGCCTGTTCTTCCCACTCCTTCCACCATGTTGCTTCCTCCTCTGGATCCGCCACGGGAGGGACCTGACGGCCACCCAACTCGTCAAACTCGTCAGAGCTGGACTCCATGTCTTGATGTGACCCAGAGTTCGTAGACGACCTCGGATCGGTTTTAGGTGGGAACGCCCACCCAAACGCTTTCGCGCGAGCTTCGACCTTCTCCGCGAGCCCCGTGTCGCTCAGGACCTCATCGAGATACCCGTTTGCTATGCCGATTGATGCGCGCAGCAAAAGGTAGTACTCGATTATCTGGACAGCATCGAAGGTTATATATTCACCAATTTT
>WSTH01001633.1:0-11511 GCA_019616345.1 Ceratobasidium sp. 395
CCATCGCAGCAGGAGAAGTTGTCCAGCCTGACAAAGCTATGTAAACCAGAAATGTTTTTGCTGGGAGCACCAAACAACATACCATTGCTGGGAAGAACAATGGCGTCTAGATTGTGGGATTTCAATACAGCATCGATTCCCCTAGTCCGCCCCAGGTCATAATCCGCCTGAAGAGCAGCATAGTACGTAGAGTTATAACCAGTCGTAGATTGTGACTCGATGAGTCTGCAATACTTGATGTAAACTGGTTAGATCTACATGAATGATGTGACAGAACTCACGTCGACTGGTCTTCGTATCCTTTGGGTTCCTCAAGGTCCTTGTGAGCGTCATTGTAGACAATGAGCTTCGCCAGTGTGGACACTCCAGTCGGGATCGACTTCAAACTCTTAAGATACTCGTTCAGCTCGATCTATGCGCCCCAAATCAATAACCCATCAACCAAACTGTGCAAAAACGCACCTTGAAGTCAACACTCAAAACGAACGTCTCGTTGTTACTAGCAATAATCTCATAGGCACTTGGCAAATCTGCCGGATCGACGATAACTCCACCCAGCGAACGAATAGTCTCTAGCGACTTGTTGAACGCAACGTTGATGTAAGGATCGTTGCCCGTGAATCTGTCTTCTGTGAACACCGCACGGGGAACGCCAAACCGCTTGCCTCTAATCGAGTTCGCGTCTAGATACTTTGTGTAATCGGGAATCACGGGCGGAGCGGACGAGGTGTAGTTATCCTTGCTGTCACGGCCGGCGATAACGCTTAGTATCACAGCACCATCCTCGACGCTCCTAGTCATAGGACCAACTGTATCCTGGTGCGAAGAGATAGGAATAACTATAACCAGTGTTCAGGATAGAACGAAACATTTAGCCAACGAATCACGTACCTCCCGATCGCGAAGTAAGCCCAACAGTCGGCTTAATCCCCACCAAATTATTATAGCTCGATGGACAAACAATGCTCCCATCAGTCTCAGTGCCCAACGAACCCGCGGCCAACCCAATCGCTGTAGCCACCCCACTACCCGACGAAGAGCCACATGGGTCCGCCCCTGGATAGTAAGGGTTCGTCGCTTGGCCACCCCGACCAGACCATCCAGATGCTACATTTCCACGAAAGTGTGCCCATTCAGACTAGAGTTGCAACAGTGTTATATTAGAAATGGTCGTACGCTGAGCTATGAATTACTTACCAAGTTTGCTTTCCCCAACAAAATCGCACCGGCCTTTCTCAACTTGGCAGCGACAGTAGCATCGCCAGGAACCACCGACTTGAGCAACGCAAAACTCCCAGCCGCCGTATTCATACCTATGTATCCAAAATCGTCGATGAATTTCAAGAAACAAACTACGAGTTTTGGATGTGACATACCCTCACTAGCCAGCGTAGCGATATTATCCTTTAACAAAATCGGAATCCCATGCAACGGCGACCGTTTACCGGATTTCTTACGCTCATCGTCGAGCGCGGCGGCTTGGCTCAGCGCCGACGGGTTCGTCTCGATTATAGCATGGAGTTTGGCACCTTTGAGGTTGACTTCGTCGATTCGAGCCAAGTACGCCTACAATCAAACTCGTTAAATCATATACGATAGGGAAATGTCCAAGCGATGCTTACTTTAACGAGATCAACACTCGTAAATTGGTTTTTCTCCAACCCCACTTGCAGCTCTAGAATCGACGCCTCGTACAAATCTGGATAGTTGCTAGTCGTAGCTCGAACCGCGACAGAGAGCGCACCCGGAAGAACTAGGACGCATAACCAAATGCATCCTCGGACTAGCCGCATATCTTGAGAACAAGGTCAAGAGAGCAAACAAGGAAGAATCAAGAGAGCAGATAATCACTAGGCTCACAACCTCGCCCTTCATCTCATAGTATTTATACAGTTATATGACTCCCCCGCACGCAGCACGGCACACTGCCTATTGGTCGGTTTCAGCCCTTTGGAAGCAGTTCTAACGTCTACCAGCGACATTGTTGCACATGGTGGAAGACCGGAAGCGCCGCGGTATCAGCAGCCATCACACCTTACGTAGTAAACAACACACTTCACCACTGCCATCTTACTTGGCACAACACTCAAGGCGGGGTCTATCAAATCAGCGAATTCAGCACACGTCTAACATACTCAACAACGCCCATGAACTTACTCTTGCACGAAATTCCTGCTAGACGGTGACCAAGGCACACAAATCGCGCCCAAGGTTGTTTGTTAACGAGAGACAAGCTCTAACGAAGTTGATTCGCTCGCGTAGTAGTATACTAGTCGTAATCATTTAAAAAAGAAAATCGTGCGATAGGGCGGGTAAGAAAGGAACCGATGGAAAAAAGAACTATGCGAGACGTGGCCAAATAGAGATATGGGAAGACAGCGAGAAAAAAGAGGGGGCGAAATGTAAGGGGCCTTTTAAATCTCCTCCTCGGCACCCTCGTCCGCATACTCGCCCTCTTCCTCGACCGTCGCGTCCTGGTACTGTTGGTACTCGGCCACGAGATCCTGCATGTTCGACTCGGCCTCGGTGAACTCCATCTCGTCCATACCCTCCTGGGTGTACCAATGCAAGAACGCCTTGCGCTTGAACATGGCCGAGAACTGCTCGCTGACACGCTTGAACAACTCTTGGATGGCAGTAGAGTTGCCGATGAAAGTGACAGCCATCTTGAGGCCGCGCGGAGGAATGTCGCACTGCGCGGTGAGAACGTTGTTCGGGATCCACTCGACAAAGTACGCGCTGTTCTTGGTCTGAACGGTTTGCATCTGCTCCTCGACCTCCTTCATTGAGACCTTGCCACGGAAGATGGCGGCGACGGTGAGGTAGCGACCATGTCGAGGATCAGAAGCAGCCATCATGTTCTTGGCATCGAACATTTGTTGAGTGAGCTCAGGAACAGAGACGGCACGGTATTGAACGCTGCCCCTCGCGGTCAGTGGCGCAAAGCCAACCATGAAGAAATGCAGACGAGGGAAGGGAACTGAGGTGAGATGTCAGTTTGAGTGTAAATATTGCGATTTGGATGACATACCCATGTTGACAGCGAGCTTACGCAGGTCAGAGTTGAGCTGACCAGGGAAGCGCAAGCAAGTGGTAATACCGGACATAACGATTGACACCAAGTGGTTGAGGTCACCATAGGTGGGCGTCGACAGCTTGAGCGTGCGGAAGCAAATGTCATAGAGCGCCTCGTTATCAATGCAGAAGGTCTCGTCAGAGTTCTCGACGAGCTGGTGCACGGAGAGCGTGGCATTGTAAGGCTCGACGACGGTATCCGAGACCTTGGGGGATGGAACGACCGAGAACGTGCACATCATTCGATCGGGATACTCCTCGCGGATCTTGGAGATCAAGAGCGTGCCCATACCAGCACCAGTTCCGCCACCGAGCGAATGGGTGATCTGGAAGCCTGGAATCACAAATGAGCGAATGTGATAAGCGTGCCGCGTGTGCGGTGCTCACCTTGCAGGCAGTCACATCCCTCGGCCTCCTTGCGGGTCACATCGAGGACTTGGTCAACAAGCTCGGCACCCTCCGTGTAATCTGTAAGAGAGAAAAAACGCGTTAAAAAACCCCAGTATCGACGCGTCAGGTGAGGATTACTTACGGCCCTTGGCCCAGTTGTTCCCCGCACCGCTCTGCCCAAAGACAAAGTTGTCCGGACGGAAGAGTCCACCAAGAGGACCAGAGCGGACAGAGTCCATGGTACCAGGCTCGAGATCAACGAGCACGGCACGAGGAACGTACTTGTTCGCTGGAGCCACAAACGCATTAGCACCGCACAGGTTTTTAGTAGAAAAGTTACAACTCACCGCTGGCCTCATTGTAGTACACGCTAATACACTCGAGCTGGAGGTCGTTGGTGCCCTTGTAACTAGCCACGAGAAGGAAAAAATTAACACTTGTATATATGGTAAGAGACACGTAGGCATATCTACTTACACGCCATCCCGCTCGATACCGTGCTCATCAGACACGACTTCCCAGAACTTGGCACCGATCTGGTTACCGCACTATTGAGAAAAACACGTTTGGATTAGTTATCGATTCGAGTTGTGTACAGAGAGACGCGTCGTACCTGGCCAGTCTGGAGGTGAACAATCTCGCGCATCCTATAATGTCAATCAGAGTCAGCAATGTACTCAGACACCATTGAGCAAAAACAAGACGCGTAAAAAGCAAGGCGCGCAATCAGACGCGTTTTTTCTCCATCCAAAATACAGGAAAAACATATCCATAACATCGTACAAGCCAACCACAACGATGAAGAGCCTACTACTCACGTAGATTTTTATTCGTGAAAAAGAAAGAGTAGAGTGAGGAGGGTGCCGAGAGTGGAAGGCAAAAAAGGGCGCAGGGTGAGAGCTGTCTAAGAACCGGGGTGTTTTAGAGGACGCGGACCCAACACGACCATACACGCCACCCAGCACTTCTCTTCATACTTACCTCATCCGGAACACGTTCCAGGACAGCCAGGGCAGGCTTCTTCATAGTGCTTGTATGCTGTCAACTCTTCTCATTCAAGTTTTCTTTGTTTATTTTTGGGTAGATTTCGTGCTTGACTCCACGTATATGCGGTTTGTCTTTCGTCCTCATCCCCAATGAGCACATCCACATCATTATTGGCAGGCCGCCGCAAGATCGTTTCCCCAACAAGAGCTCTGTTCTGTTCTAGAACGCCTAAGTAATATACGAGTGTACCGCATAAACCGTCTACTTTCTTGCTTTCCGGCCAACGTCCTACTCCATCAATCTACCTCAGTTCTAAGCACTGCATATACTCCATTTAAGCCGTAAATTATTCATGATGGATCCCCTTTTCTAGAATCCGACGAAATCTAAGCAATATGCGAGTATACCGTGTACATCGTCTAGTTTTTTCTTTTCCAGTCAACGTCCCTTCCAACTACTGTATATGCACCAATTAGGCCGCAAGTTTTTCGCAATAAATCACCCCAATGAAAACGCCATTTTTATAGAACACGCCGCCACAGTGCATGCATGCCGCCAACCTTTCTCCAAAAAAAAAACAAACAATTTGGGTGCGTTTCCTCCCAAGCGATATCGCATAATCCACGACACTCCTTTTAGATGAAAAGAAATGAGAGCGAGCTAGAGGTACACGGAACACGATCTCCTTGGCAAAAACTCAACCCCGCTTCCTCCACCCTTCACCATCACTCAGAACACCAGTCGGGATCATACACCACACAGCACACGGCACACCACACACCACACACCACAAATTCACCAACACCACCAACACGCCACTGTAAATTATTTCACAACAACACACTCACAAAAAACCGCGGCGTTAAAATACAACCAAAACCACAACCAAACCACAGTACAAACAACAAGAGAGGAAGCGGGGGGAAACAAGAAGGGGAAAGGGGGGATAGAAACAGGGGAAGCGGAGGGGGATAGAGACAGGGGAATCAAAAGTGCATATAGACATGCACCTATGTACGAAAAAAAGAGGAAAAAGAGGAAAAAAAACTCTAGTAATTCAAGACATCATAACACGTACGAGATCGGCTGGAAAGTTCGAAAAAAAACGGGATCGGGTGAGATAACAACGAAAAAAAAAGAGAAAAAGATCAACACGAATGGGGGGAGGGAGGGAAAAATAACAATAGACGCCATATTCCAACGCGTCAAATGTAGCCAATGAATCTACTGGCCTTTTGTTTTGATTTTGATTTTGGGGGGAGGAGCTATCGACCACGCCGAGCAGGAAGTATCCCAGCTGGCGTAAAACCGAGGCACGCGCAAACGCAAGAAGTCCAAAAAAAGACAAACAAGCGAACTCACACATCCATCGGGAAATTCTGCACATCCACCGTCCGATGGTCCGTCTGAGGCGGAGGCACACCACCCGCACCCGCACCATTAGCATACGCAGCCACCATCCCGCTAAACGGCGACCGCATATTCATGCCCAAAATACCCATCGCAAGTTGAGCGTCCAACTGGGCGTTGTGCTGCTGGTGCGTCTCGCCTTTACGCTTGGGCGGTCCCGGGATCTTGTTCCCGTTGATATCGATATTACTCCGTCCGTTGCTCAACGTGGTCAGATTCGTGAGCGAGCCGAGGCCCTTGCCGGCGTTGGTGCCGGTTTGGAGGTGGTGCTGGCCAGACGCGAGGAGAGCGAGGCCGACGGCTCCGTGTGCGCCAGAGTGTTGGTAGTGATATCCTAAATCGGGAAAATGTATGAGCTAACACGTACATAATATGACCACCGTCGATGTCCACTCACGGAGTCCGTTCATGTTTTTATACCGCCTTGTGCAGTTGCCGACCCGACAATCGTATGGCCTCGTCACACGATCAAAGTCTTCCTCCTCAAGACCCTCGAGCCTCGGATCCATCGGAACAAACGAACACTGGCCGTGCGTGATATGATACTTTAGCCCGTTTGCCTGTTTGTACGACTTGTTGCACCCCGGGGTCGGACACTTGAACGGCTTGGACATCATCAACGACGAGGCTGGTCGCGAGAGCGTAGTCGAAGGCTGCATTCCACCAGGAGACATCTCCCCGTTCGCCTCGCTCTGTCCAAAATACTCGGCAAGTTCGGACGCAGTCGGCGACGGCGCCTGAGACGACATTCCGCTCTCCCACCCGTTCTTCCCCTCGAGTTGGTCTGGCGACCCTGTGCCATGCGGGTTCCCGGATACCGTGATTCCACCAACGGGCCCGGGACTTGTCAACCGACTGCCCGCTGGAGTCCCGTCTCGACTGCTCTTCCGTCCGCGCTCGAACAGCACACCCGGCGCGATCACGCGATCGCTCGACGGCGCACTCTGATCGGTCGCAGAGGCGGTCGGGACGGGCGGGACGGTGCCAGGCATGCGGCTCGAAAAGTCCGAATAGCCCGCGTAGCGATTAAAGGCCTCGTTTGGATTAGGCTGCATCGACTGCATGCTGGTTGGCCGGAACGGCATGAGTGGAGTTGGTTTGCCGGACTGGCCATTTGCGGTAGTGGCGGTTTTGCCAGGGTGGGCCTGCAGGATCGCCGTGGGGAATACGGCGCGGGGTGGCGTGTTTGAGCGCGAGGGTGCAGCGGTCGCAGGACCGTTATCGAGCTCCATAGAGTCTGGATCGAACCCGCCGGGATTGGTGTGGGTGGGCTGTGTGTTAGGCGAGATAGGGAACACGCCGTGGTCGTGTCCGTTGGCGTTATTATTAGGTTGTGCGTTGCTCGAATTGGCATTGTTCTTGGAGAGAGCCGCGAGCGCGCCGTTTTGGTCAAATGGGGGGATGGGGTTGCTGGGATCGACGACGACGACATGGGCTTCCTCAAAGTGCTCGACGAGCGAATGGAGGTCCGGCAGGGGAATGCCGCAGCATGTATAATTCCGGCACTGCCAGATCGGGGCAAGACGTCAGCGATGTGCGCATTACAGGGCCTGGCACGACTCACAAATTCCTCGCCGGCCAACACGTTGGGATCGTCGCCCCCAAGCGAGCGAATCAATCGACCGTGCTCTGAATCGATGGACGAAGATAGGTGCGACTTGAAATCGTAGAGACTGATCGACTATCAGCCTAGTCCGCCGTACAGAGATAGGCACTTACTCCATGGGCCCCACGAGAGCGCCGCCAGGGGCGTCCGAGAGAAAGTACATGTTCGTGGTCGGGTCCTGGGCGACCTTCCAGCTCGAGCTCATCCCGTTGAACGAGCTGGGCACAAACGACGTGCCGGAAGCGATGCCTGGCATGGCGCTGTCCGCCTTCCAGCTGGTGCCCGTCCCGAGATTGTTCAGCGACTCGAGCTTGAACGACGTGCCCATGCCGAACCCGAGCGACATGGGCGTGCCGCTCCAGCCGCCAGGCGTGCCACCGGCAAAGGGCATGTCACCAGCGCCCATCCGCGTGCCAGAGCCGCCGCGAAAGTTGAAGTCGGAATTTCCAAAGCGCGGGTTGGAGATGGGAACGGCGGCAGGCATGACGTTCATCGAGTGCGGCGTAGGGGGGTAGAGAGTGTGAACGATCTATACAAAAGCAGGCAGAGAAATATAAAAGGCGGGATGGCCCGCGAGATTAAGAGCAAACAGCAAAGAGCTGATTCAGCAGATCAGAGATAGGAAGCCGCGGGGCAAGGGCACGGGCGTCGTCAATAGGGGCGCGGTCGACAGATACGGCGACGGCGAGAGTGGAGATGCGTCCAAGTGAGAGGGGCGTTTACATATCGCCTCCTAAGTCCCGGATGCAACCGACCGAAGTGCAGGACCCTTCAGGCTGCACCACCCGACCGGCCAATCAGCGCGCGACCATCCTTGGCCACTGTACGCCTCGGCCGCTGCACGCTCCCGACACGTGAATAAGCCCACCGAGTCGCTCGCCAAGGTAAACATGTACAGGCACGTACATCCGAGTGGTTACGGCAGCGGCGGAGTTTGTCCTCCTTGTATGCGCTGGCAATAATTGGCATATACCCCCAACCGATGTCCCTATAACACAACCCCATTGATGTTCTCCACATGGCTGGTACCCGCACTTGCAGCCCCCTTCTCACATGGCGACCAAGATGTCAGATATATTATACACCCACATCGGGCTCCAACCTCAGAAGACAATCGATCGCACACCGAGCACGCGAGAGGTATTTCTGCTGGCAGCAAAACTCGTCATTCGAACCATTCGTCCCAATCGCTTGCTTTTTACGCGACTCGAACTTCCCGTCCGAGCTAATTAGCTACGCTTTTTCTTAGCTAGATTCGCGAGGTCGGTACGCGTCTTCCATGCACGTCGAGTAAGGCATCCCTGAGTAAAACATTCCATGAACGTATTACCTTCCCGTCGAGTAAAGCCTTCCATGCACACCGAGCGGAGCAATCCATGCGCCAGCCACACTAATGAAATCCCATCGCTTCCGACGATCTATTTGTGCATAGTGTGAGAATACCCGAGGCTAACTCGGCCCTTGCGACCTCATCGAGACAAACCCTCAGACCTAGATAGCCGAAAACGAACCCCTGACTAGACTCTATTTACTCAATAATTACTCGTGCGTATCTACCTCAGATGCCGGATAGACACCGGCCTATCGACCACTCGATCGCGCGTGTGGGTGTCCAAACAAATCCCGACCCTCTTGCCTTCAAATATTGAAAGAAGGGTTCACAAAACTAACTACGTCATGCGGATGATGTTTCAGCCAAGACCCAGTATTGAAATTACAGGCGATCTACACTTAGAGTGATCGCCAATATACAAATAAGAAGAGGCCCAGAATTAGCATTACATACAAATCAAACTCTAGCCAAGAATAAGCTATATTACAAGAACCAATAAAACAACGTGAATACTAAAAACACAAACTCAGCTTCAATTATCGTCCGCAAAACAACACAGTCATATCGTTCCCTCTAGACCCCTCCTCGCTAGCAATAACAACACTCGCCGCATCGACTCTTACACTCTGAAACCCAACCTTGAACACACTCCGCTCGTTCCCATCCACGCTCACCACCCTTCCCGTCCTTCCCCTCTCCTTCTCTCCTTCCCTCTTCCCCTCCAACTTCGCAGATAAATACACAACAGGCCCACGCTCCCCCTCCAACTCTCTTTCCCTCTCCTTCTCTCCCTCCTCACACCCACCAATAACAAACTCACCCCGCCTAAACCTCTCCAGCCCCTCCACAACGCGCTGATCATGCCTCACCGTCCGATCAAATGCGACAAGCCGAGGAGACGCAGGCGGAGAGACCCGACACTGCACAGACCTCTGCGTCGAGAGGTACACACACCATAACAACGAGCCGAAATACTCGTCCTCGTCTAGCGCAAAATCAAACGTCGGCGCAGCGCCGGAAAATCCGAGAGAAAGCCTCGGTAATTGGAACGACGACGCGCATTCGAGGGTCGGTTCGAACAGCCCAGTGGTGCGTTCGATTAAAGCGGGAAGAGGCTGGAGGGTGTACGTCGTTCGAGTTGTCCAATCTGACGGGTTACTCGTCTCGAACTAGAGGGATTGGGCGCAAATCGGGGAGGTACAGTTTAGGGTGTGTGTGGAGAAAGATAAGAAAACACGTGAATCTAAATACTCACGGTAACACTCGCGCCAGGTCGAGATAGAACGTACACAGCGCGTTGTCGTACGAGTTCGGATACAAGAGCGAACCAGTGTTTCGATAGACGCGTCACGTAGATCAGGAGAGAACGCGTGCTAAAGTGTTGGAGAACGCATAGTTGGAGTTCGGAGGGGAGCGCGTCGAGTGCGAGTGGAGAAGCCATTGTATGCAAGTTCTAGTGAACTAGACGCAAAAGAGCAGGTAGCTAGAATGTGAGGCGATCGTGCGAGAGAGAACGCGAGAGGTGGTGTGCGGGCTGCCAGCGAAAAGAGCGGAAACTTATAGGCCGTAGATAAACCCAATCAAGCTGTCACACGCTCCAGTAACGCCGGTCACGCTATCTCTAGTCTCCGCTCGACGACACATCTTGTACGTAGTCCGTCCCAGGTTCGGCCCCCGCTAAGACAAGTATGTGAACGGCATCAGGCCCCGGCAGCTAGGTTGGTCTCCGTCCGAACGAGACCGGCAGATGGAGAACGCTTCTCCGCAAGTAAGTAGCATATATGCAAGCCGCGAGTAAGTTAAACTCTGTAATGAGCGCCCTATATCGGTTTTGACAGTCCCCGACATGGTCCGATCGTAGTATCTCGTTTTGAGACGCCGTACGAGGGTGGTCCGGCGAGAGGGGCTCCGGCGGTAAACTCGGCGTTGGTCTGACTTGATACAAATAAGAATAAGGGATACGGGAAAGCACGGGAAGGGGGTGCGGGTACTTGCGGAAGACGTACATGGCTCCATTATTTCTCCCACAAATAGCTTTTGTTAAAGCCCGAGGCGGACCAGGGGTATGATTGTGGAGAGGTTGGCATAAAGTGTGACTGGGCTAAAGAAACGTGAACAAACGAGCAAATTTTCGGCAGGGTGAACTTATCTACCTCGTACTCAGCGCCAGATGTCGCCATCTTAGTACTTATTCGCCCCGCTTCCTGTGCAAGATTAACGGAGGTTGCAACTGAAACATTAAGTCAACGTTATCTACTTCGGAATGGGTTGAAATTTTCAGGAAAACTCACTTAGACCCCATAATCCGAAATCTACCAAACAAAAGATATCGTAGATCACGTCCGCTAGCAAAAGTTCGCCCGTATCCTCTCCTTTCAGATGGTGGGGCGCAGACCGCAACGGAGATTATTTGTCTCGATCTCCTAAGCTGCAAATAGTAAACAAGGTGGAGCAACTACAACTGATTTCGTCAGTTATGCATGCCAGGTAGCTCTAACCGCGGTCTCGAAGAGCTATGGAATAGGGTCATGGTCGTGGTGAACAGCTGTCTAATTACCATCTGCGAAAAGTTTCGTCGGTGCTTGTGCTTGTTTGTCCTATCATGTGGCTAGGATGTAGCCACGATCACTCATGTTGGAAACTGGAGAAATATTTACGACAATTGAATTTGAGGGCTCTTATCTCTCGTAGCCACTTTCAGAAAGAGGTG